>VUQK01041236.1:0-13829 GCA_015106715.1 Bujurquina vittata
TATATATATACACACACACACACACACACACACACACAGTAAAACCATAAATGTTCAGTGGCCGATCTATCTACAGTTCGGTGAAAACCACACACAGTGTCTTTTTGGTAGTAAGTGAGGGTCACCTAACCTGACAATAAAATGTTCCTTGAACAAGGAAAGCAATTCTGTCATTCTCTATCATCAGCCACTTGTAAAAAATGATTATCGTCAAAAAAAAAATCAATTGTGGCCCAACCCTTATCATTACTGAAAGGAACAACTCGAGATGGATACAAATGCAAACATCCTCTCTCTCTCTTTTACATTCACACACACACACACACTTTTGGTAAATAAGAAGACTATTTGATCTTCACCAAGAGATTGGCAGGGAAGGACAGACCGACCACCAAGGCTCTCAGAGATGCTTTAATCGCTCCATATTGATTGCTCCCTTTTTTTTGGGTGAATCAGCAACAACTGGTGAGGGCTGAGGAGTTTGCTTAATATTCCCTTCTCTCTGAGAGCAGGTCAGCCAATTTCACCCTCCCCAGTGTCTTTGCTTCAAAATATCCCATTTAGATCTCATTTATATTCATACCACTGGCTGTTTGAGGATATCGAATGAGAGCTTTTCCCAACATGAAATTTGAAAACTTACAATATCTCCCTCTCCCTCAATATCTCCCTCTGCAAAATCTAACGGTATCCAGGGGGGCATCTATCAAATTTTGCAGCAAGTTTGTGATTCATCACAGCTTCACAATCAAAATCTGAGGTTTTCTTTTGGTTCATCATCTGCCTAGAGAGCTATTGGGTCTGCACTATTCCACTTTAAGAATTTGAGTGGCTTTTAATAAAGAAAGTATCCAAAGGAGGCTGAAAATAAGCCTCTTCTATGTAGAAAAAAATGTTTAAATATGACAGCAGTGATTTGTTGCAAAGATGAGAAGAATTGCAACTTCTTTTTGGACAAAAGAGGTGTCATTGAGATTTGACAATGAAACATCACAGGAAGATATTTTATGATGAATAAACATCCCTGCCAAACAAACAACATGTCTAGTGTCTCTCAAAGCAAATCTGTGTACATAGAGTATGAAATAAATCAATCATTTGCTGTCTGAAGCTGAAAATACAGTACATTTATGCTGACTGTAAAAACATGTCAAAAAAAAGGTGTAAGCAAACAGAATATAGGGTCTCTAAAAATGAGATGAGACTTGCACTTTCTCTGTCTGCGATTCATTAAAAGACAGACTCACTGCAAAAACAGTCTTGCTAATTAACAGATTACCAAAATCCATCCGTCTTGTTCCACTTATCCAATGCAGGATCACAAGGTGTTCACTTATTCTTAGAACACCAAGAATAACTGAATCACTAGTTATAAATTTTGTCAGTCATTCTAAAAGCAAGTCTTGCCACTTGTCATCCATCTTAGTAATGTCTCCAGGCAGTTATTTGGGCAGTCATTTTGAAACTCCTATATAAATGTATGAGGAAACGTCCAATGGTCATTGAGACATTAACACCGTGGTTCAGAGATAATCCTGAACATGTCACCCCTAACGTGAGGGAACGGATGCTCTGTTATGCTATTGCTTTGGGCCCTCTTTTCTCCTCATAGGGACAAAAAGTATCTGTTTATATCATAAGATTTGCCAGTTAGTCAATTAACTTAAGCTGAACTAAAATTTACTTTTAAAATGATTAACTGTCTGTCTGTCCATCCTACCATCCATCCATCCTCCCTCGCTACTTATCCAAATCCAGGCTGTGGGGAAGAAGTCCAAGTGGAGAAGCCCTGACCTCCCTTCTCAGCCATCTCCTCCAGCTCATCCAGGGGGACATTTAAGTATTCCCCAACAAGCTGAGAGATATAATCTCTCCAGCATGTTATGGGTTTGCCCTGGGGCCTCCTCCTAGTAGGCCGTGCCTGAAATACCACACTTAGGAAGTTCCCAGGAGGCATCTTGATCAGATGCCAGAACCACCTCAACTGGGTCTCTCCATAAATTACCACCTTACTATGGTGGAGGGATTTGTGTGCCCCAGTGATTCTAGGGGTTGTGTTGTTGCCTCCAGTTTGACTCTGGTAGGGGCTCCCAAATAAAATTGGTCCTGGGTGAGGGGCCAGACAAGCACAGGACTGGGTTACCCTGCCCAGGATAGGGTTACTGGGCCCCACCGTGGAGCTAGGCCTGTGGAAGTGGCTTGAGGGAGATCAGGCCAGGCCTGAGCCTATGAGGCCTGGCTGGGCACATCCAGAAGGAGCAACATGGGTCCACCCTGGTGTGGGCCCACCACGTGCAGGCGGTGAAGGTAGTATTAGGGGTTTGATGGTGCCTTGTGAACGGCACAGCAGTCAGGAGCGGAGAACCTGGTGGCCTGATTCTTGTTTGACAAGACTGGTTTTAAGAACATTTGATTTTTAGTAAAACGGAGTAAACAAAGTACTGGAAATAACTTTTATTCACGCTATAGGCATTGCTCCAATCATTGCTTGTGTAAATGATTGGTTGGTCAGCTGGCTTACCTGTCTTTTAGATCAACATCATTTCAGACTAAAATATAAAAAGTTATTTTTTTACTTTTGTGATACCTTGAGGTTTCATCTAAAAGTCCAATATGTTGGCTTTTTTACAAAATATGTGCAAATCTAATGACTTTCCCATCATCTTCACTTGAAGGGAAGATCATACATTGGCAAAATCGTATTATTCAGCAAGTTAAGTTACATTGTCACCACAAACTCATAAATATATTTATTCTACTTTCACTACTCTCACACCAGCTTCACAATTTCTTCTATGAATCAAGTTATTGGGTAATTCAATAACAAAGAAACAAATACGCACAAAACAACCAGTGTTCTCTGGTATCCACATTTAAATAATGCACAGCACCACACACACAACACTCACACACACACACACACACACACACAGTATTTACAGCCTTCTCGTTGCTCAGTCCTCGGAATTCTTCAGCTTGCCACAACAGATGGCTGATGTTGACAAGGAGGGAAAGATAGTCGTCTGTGTGTGTATGTGTGTGCACCTGCACATGCTTGCGTGAGAGAGCTTGTGTGTATTTTAGCCTTATCATTACCTGTCCCCAGAGGTGAGCCTGGCAGTCAGACAGTGTAACAGAGGCAACGACAACAGGATCTCTCCACCAAGCCTCTGTCAAGCATGATTGGACAGGATGTGGTAAGTGGTGCTAAGGCTCCAGGGATGCACTCATATATACACACACACACAGAGAGACACAAACACACAAACACACAGTGGAGGATAGCAAGTCTTTATGCTTGCATGTGATGTGTCTGTTTGTGTATCACACTGTCTGTGTTGCACTTGCTAGTGCAACTTTACACTCTCAGCTGGGCTCTGACAACAAGACGGATGAGTCTGACTGCATTGACAATCATTACCACCCTCCCAACAACAGTGTGCGTCTCTGACACACAACTTCTCAGGGGTTGCCCCGTCCCATCTTTCAAAAGCCCAACAGACCTGCGATCAGTCCAAACTCATCATCACTCACATCAATCAGTCCATTGGCTGGGCATGCACCATTGACTTGATAGTGTCATAACATACCACTTTTCCCTTGAGTAGTGAATAGCCTACATGGTGCCATGCTATGTTTTGGATTTCCATGCTTGAGATTTCAGTCTGCAAAACAATTTTATCTTACAATGAGTTACCCTTAACCTACAGTTTCTGCTGACACCTGCTCTTTATGTATGAATCTGCTTAGCTTTCAGTTATACAGCATGTGTAGTTCATATATAGTTGAAGACAGTGACTCAACCATTGCAGGAGCAGTGCTAATACAGGATGCTCAAAAGGATGCGAGATGTCAATATCCAAGCAAAGACCTGCAAATAAAACTCAAATATACAGAAACAAGGACATGTAATGTCAAGTTTTTAATGTACAACTGCATTTTTAAATTTACACATCTCTATTAAAGTATCCTCTCTAGGTTCACACTGTTGGTCAGAGGCAAATTATTTCTGCTGATGCAGAGTAAAAAGCAGGTTGCAACAGTTATAAAACGGAGACCGAATCCATGTTTTGTGTCCTGCTAGAAATGAACACAACTGCTGCCACAGCTGTTACTCCATTTGAATTATTAAATTGCAAACAGAGAGAAAATGGGATGTTGAAGAGCCACTGTGAAAGTGCAGCAACTCAGTGCATGAATACCAACACAGATACGGTAGGAGGATTATGTGGCAGCGATGTCCAAGAAATGGAGGGAATGCTTCATCTCTGCAGCAAAGGCCTCAGTCACACAAATGGTGATGCTCTAGAACTGTGTGACTGACACTGAAGCTATTAAATTTACCTCATTTGTTACACTTATTGTGTTACTGCAGAAAGCATTTATTAAACACAAGTTAAAAAATAAGGAAAGGGCATGATATACTAAATAACCATGCAATCACGTTGGTTATGCTAATTAGCCATGTGCAGATGTGGTGGCTAATGTGTGATTAAAACATGGTAGCCTTGTGAGCACTGTTTAAAGATTGTTCAAGTAAAAAATAAACTCTAAAGCCACTGAAATAATGCAGCTCATTTTTATACAAATAGAGTCTATTTATAAAAAACTACTGTGGCTGATAAATGTGCAGTCACAGAGTGAGAAGTGAAGCTGCTGCTGCTCCGCAAGCATACTGCCACCCCTTCTGTGCAGATAAAAATCCCAGACTTTATTACCAATGAGTCAACCAAATCCTCAGGCAAACAACCAGGGGAGACCAGTTTTGGTTAAAATGTCAACATTAAAGCTTGGCAAATTTTTAGGGTAATCCCAGGGAGATTCCAGCATGAAGAAACCTCTATATCCACACACCCCACTGAAGCAAAGTCTGAGCAAAATGTATTTTTCCCCCTGCAAGTGCTTGATGCATGAAGGGTTTCCCATTTAAAGAAATTTGTCACATTAGCATTCCCTTCTCTCCCTACCCCAGTGTTTCCCAAGCCACTAGCTTTCTTTAACTTTCAAAATGAATAGATTAAAGTGTGGCTTTTAAGGTACACACAGGCCCGACACTGCTCTATTACGCTCGTATTACAGTAAATACTAATATATACATTATGCCATCTAAATCATATCCCCCTTGTATTTTTTTTAAGGTAATCTCATGAAAAAATATATCTATGCAAGTGAAGCGTTTAATAATATGGTTTTTATGTTGTAGTTAATTGTATTTTGTTGTGAGTAACATTTATTCATAACTCTCCCACAGAATTACAAAATAAGGCAAAAACGAGACTCAGCTTGAGAAAAAAGGTTTGTTTTTTTTAAGTCTGCAGAGAGAAAAAAAATGATTTTCTGTTTAAAATAATGTAGTGCAGTGTCATACTAGATATGAGATGGCTTGTTGTTTTTACAAGTTCTAAAATTAACTCTGAATTAAACAAATTCACATTCAGTCCAAGGATCAAAGTGTTTCCCATCCTCTTGAAACACTTAATGTCTTATACACCTCTTGTAAAAGATCCTTGCCGACATGTTTCCTTGAGTATTGAAGGTGTTGAGCTGACAGAGTGACCAACATTGCTGTCCCTATAGTACCCTGGGTGCTACCATTTCTGCCTTGCTGAAACTCCCCAAGCTCAGGTTGCTGTAATGACTTTCACTGTCACCAGCTAACACCAAGTGGACACCCAGGTAGCAGACTTGATTGGCTCGGGCTGACCTGAAAACGCTCCTACCTGCACCCCTACAGCACTAAGCGAAGCTCAATCAGCATACGGTTCTCAGTCACACTGGAATATAGCTACAGTAAGTGTGTTCTCACTGTAGCAGTGAAAGATACAGTGACAGCCTCCATAGCTGGTTGCATTAATCCTTGATGTAAGCTAAAATAGGAAACTGAACTGGGACGTGTAGGAAGGCTGGAGGAAAAGGACCAGTAAATATGATATAAAACTAATTTACCTTGATGCATTAGCAGCAGCATTTATGATTCAATTTTCATGCAGATTTCTCAAGGTAAGACTGAGAAAAAAAAGAGAATGGAGTTGTAACACTCAGATGCACGCAGATGTGATTGTTTACATTCCATTCTGCATGCTTAGCGCATACCTGACTCCTCACTAAGAAGCCGATAGAAGCAGATATACTGATACAGCGTAACTGGGTAATTGTGACAACGGATGCGGAAACTACGGTGTGGGAGTGAGAAACCTGTCAATGTGTTAATTTCTGCTTATCAGAACACTCAGAGCTGCATCACAACATTAATCTGCCATGTTGCGTTAATTCTGCTAACTTAAAAGTGATCACATCCTGCTGCTCCTTTTCACACAGAGCTTTGCACAGGTGAATCCCTCATCACCACAGGTAGCTGTTTCAGCATGCAGCGCTGCTATTTTTTCCCCATTACTTCATGTGCGCAACACACCCGTCTTAATAGGGATCAGGAGAAGTGGTAA
This sequence comes from Bujurquina vittata, assembly GCA_015106715.1. NCBI lineage: Eukaryota > Metazoa > Chordata > Actinopteri > Cichliformes > Cichlidae > Bujurquina > Bujurquina vittata. The sequence goes on from VUQK01041236.1 coordinate 6,444, forward strand.
AAGAAGATAAACAACAAGCTGATTAGCTGCAAGCAAAATTCCAACATGTATTGCACACTTCAAAAATCTAATTCCAGTTGCTCATGGCATTGCAAGTTTCCCAACCCTGTTATTAACTCCTGACAGTTATTAACTCATTAGTCTTCCTGATATCAAGGTGCATCTTCGAGGGACAGATAAAGTTGTTCATTCAGTGTCTTGGCAGCCAAAATACTTTTCTTCTGTAAACTTTACTGTGAACAATTGAATGCAACTTAATGAATGCCTTAACCCAAGAGAGACTCTAAAAATGTGCATCATTATTCTTTGCTAGCATCTAATCCACAGGGGCCACAACAGCCAAAGGATGTAGTCTTAATGCCACTCTTATATTATCCATAATGTTCTGCTCTAAGCACAATTCATTACAACTCTTGGAATGTAGCACTGCCGTACTCTCTCTAATATTCTTCTTTGTGTTTTGTGGACATCCTAATTATGTCCTACAGGGCACACCTGATTGTTGATGGCTAACTAATCCAATCCTCACCTCAGAGACTAATAAAAGCCCTGTTATTGTGTTTGTGTGCATGTGAGTGAAAAACAGGATAATGCCCAAGGATTTTACCTGACATGAAAAATTAAAGACATATTACATTATGTAGGAAATTAAGTACTTAAATCCATAAACAGTACTCCTGTTTGCAAAAAGTATCAAGATGCGCATTTTTAATTACAGAAAAGAACATGGTGAAAGCTAACAACCCAGTCAAGACATCCCAAGAGAAAGAGAGAACACCTTTAGAGTTGTGGCATTAGTGAAGCAGCAGAGCACTGCAAAAGAGAACTTGATGTATTATTCAGAAAGGCCATGGACATCTTTTGGAGATCGACCATGCATGCAAGCCAGTCATTGACCCTGTTTCGTGACTAGAGGCAGAAAGAAGCTAAACAAAGCACAACTTATTACTGTTTTATTGGAATGTAGCAATGAGGTTACTACATTCCGGTAAGAAGTTTAATTGCTGGCAGTATTTCAATGAGCTCCTCTTTTTAAAGGCTAAAATAGGATACAATAGAAAACATATATTTAAGGACGTAAAAGACAATCACCAATGGCAGCGTGCAGTGTTTACCTGTACCTGTTGTAATGCATCGGTTGTAATAGTGTGTTATGTATTTTTAATAATTCAAAGATAGTGTTTACTATAGTCACTATGACGTCAGTGATTAGAGCCATAAGAAAACTTATTTGGATAAAAGAATGTAGTGCTAAGTTATCGGCTAAAGCCAGATGGTTTTGTAAACTACATCCATAAACTGTACTGATTCATCGTGGGGACAGATTGCATGTAATTAGCTAGAGTACTGTGCAAAAGTCTTGAGTGACCACTCATTTCTTTTAAATTTGCTACCAAAATGGTTAACGGGTGCCATGATTTATTAAAACATGCAACCATACATGGAAATACAATATATAAAGCAAAAACACAGTTTGCACAAACCTAACCAGCTTGAAAGTCAAAATTTGCTTTGACCAACTTTATTCTTCAATATAGCCTAAACTCTCTTAGGAAAGCTTTCTTTTAATTTCTTTAAATAGCCTTCAGGGATAGTTCTGCAGGCTTCTTGAAGGACATTCAAAGCTCTTCTTTGGATGTTTGCTGCCTTTTGTTACGTTCTGTATCAAGACGATCCCGCACTGCTTCAATAATGTTGAGGTTCGGGCTCTGGGGAGGCCAATCCATGACTGATAGTGTTCCACTGTGTGTTTTTTCTACCCAGGTATGCTTTTACTGCATTGGCAATGTGTCTGGCATCTTTGTTATGCTGAAAAATGAAGCTGTTGCCAATTAGATGTTTTCCTAGTAAGTAAGTGCCTAAATATCCTATTTAAAATTGGTTCTTTGCTAAGCTGTCTGTTATGTGTATGCACAACACCAGTTCATCCCTTGAGATAGGTGCCTTTTTTATGCTTGAATACATGCAATCATAGCTAAGTGTTGAATGGCTTAACAAACAAACAAAAATAGCTCTTCTGAAAAGGGTCAAGTACAAGGACTGGAGTGAAAATGAGTGGAAAAAGCAGCCAATGACCTTCATAAAGAGAACTATTTAGCTGGACTGTTTCTGCAATAGCTACTTTAAACAAAAAAAATAAAAACTCTGCCTCTTTGGAAATAGCAGGTTGCTGCAAATCTTTTGCATAGCACAATTTTTTGTACCAGGATGTAAATGTGTTTTTAATGCTGTAGAAGTTGGACATTCTAACATGAGGCTTAAGCAACTAGAGGAACTGCAGTTTTTAGCACTTCTGCATTGGCTTCATTTTTCAGCTTCTGAGGTTGCTTCTTGTTCAAAACCTCAAATACCAAGGGTTTCTCTCTATGAACAAAGGTCTTGTTTACAGCTGAGTTTGAGCAAAACCTTCACCTACCCTCAAGTACACTGCTCATGTAAACAAACTGCTCAGACTTTCAAAGTGTACACTACCCTATCATTATAATAGGATGTTATTCATCCTTGAATCATATTTGGGTTTATGAATGCAGATTTATTTGGTGAAAAAATACACCCAATAAGAACAAAGTAAGTGATTTGTCGACCATCTATGAATACGGGGAGCACGGCTACATTAAGCACAAGGACGAGAGAAAATGTCCTGCTTACAAAACAAGATTAAAAAGTACAGAACACACAATGTCAGTAAGATGTTAGTTAAATTTAAAAGTAGGAAGTGAGACCTTTTCAATATTGTGTGAAGTCATTTTCACATGCACAGTGCGACCATGAACTTTTCCAGACATTTCATGTAAGAATGCAAATACCCCACACAATCTGATTCTCTCTAATCAGCTCACTTACACAAAGGGAGCTGATTGGAGGGAATTCACAGTTAACAAGTGCTTATTATGTGTCCTCCCTTTTGCCTCCTGTGTGCTATAAAGTGTAAACCAGGTGGGTATCTCCTGCTGTAATCTACATGTAAGAAAGGGAAACTTTCTACAGTTTCTCTTCCTGATACTTCCAGTGTCTGTTCATGAGTGAAAGTTAATGTTAATAATTAGGATGGATTTTGTGATTATTTTTTTTGATCAATCATCAATCATTCAACCGGATGGAAAAAATTTTCAAGTTTCCCAGCATCCAATATTCACATTCCTCTGGTGGGTACCACACACTGAAATGCAGAGGCATTCAAGACACTCTTAATTAGTGATTCTAAATTGGCCATAGTTTTCTGTGATGGCCCTGCCAAGACTGCACCCTATCCAGAGGGGTTCCCCACCTTTCGGGTGGGACAGGCTTCAGCCCACCAGTGACCCGAAATTGGATAAGCAGTTAAGAAAATGGATGGATGCATGGATATGTTGAAGAAGTTGTCAATAAATACAGTTAGACATCTTTAACACTTTTGTCTGAGGATAATATCTACACATAGAAGCACTAAGGCCTGCAAGTCTGGCTGAAAACCTCAGAACACAGAATGGGTAAGTACTTCCTTTTCATGGGTCGTTCTCATAGAAACTTTGTTGCCATGTGAGACACCAACAGATTAAGACAAATGTTCTCCAACTTAAGCGTGTTTAGCAGCTTTGCGAGAGAGACAGAGAGAGAAGTTACTTGTAGTAATTAAGATAGGGCGACAACCTGAGATCAGACCCACACACAAAAGGCAATCCTGCTATGCTACATTTATCCAGCTAAATAGGAGAGCGTCACATTAACGATTGCAGGTCTTATATAATAAAAGATCTGGAATGTATTCTGTAACTACACCCTTAACAAAAGCTGGCTCTAAGATGAATAAAAGTAAGATACGACGGTTCTTGATTGTTCGTACAGCCCTTAGAATTGTTTTATATTTCGGCATAAAACATCAGACGTAATGAATGAAAATGATAATTGTGAGGGTCAAGAGGATCTGCTGTGACCCCCTTGTGTAGCAATGACTGCACATTTTCCAGTAAGTTTTGATCAGGCTTGCTGTCACCTTTGGAGACTTTTCCTGCACTTTTAAACAATCTATTCCGCTCTGGGACGTTGGTAGGTGTCCTCACATTAACTGCTTGCTTTAGGTCCTTCAATAATATTTTCTGTTAGATTAAGGTCGGAATTCCCTGTTTTTTCTTTTTTGACCACTCTTTGGCACAACCATCTTGAGATTCAGTTCATGGACTGGTGTCCTGCCTTAGTATTTAGACGTCTTCAGAATTTATTGTTCCATCAATGATGGGGATCTGGAAAACAGGTCCAAACTGTGACACTACCACCACCATGGGATGAGGTTCACAGTTACCACCAGAAACGTTGTTCAAACAGGGAGGGCAATATTTATTTTTGTAGCACTATCATTCACTAGAACTAAATACTAACTGTACAATGACATGGACAAAATAGTGACCCTTCATATATGCAACTCTGCACAGAGTAAGGAGACAAGAGACATTTGGAGCATAAAAAAGTAGTGTGAAGTCACTCACACAGAAGAGAATGATTTAGCCTAACATAACTAGTGGACAGATATCAGAGGAATAGGAAATGAGGTATTACGTCATAATATTTACCATGTTCTTTAGGACTATGACCTAGATGACTGAGAACCTACACAGACACATGTTTCTTTAGTCTATTTTTAAACTTCTTTATAGTTTTTTCAACCTGGTTTTGTATGTGTAAAAACAGTTTCTGAGAATATTTGCTATTAAGATATGCAAAAGAACTTAGTTGCTTTTGCACCATTCCATCTCAAATCATCATGTTTTTAGAAGATTTGCTGCTCAGCCTCCTCTGATGTGCATGTCTACAAATTAGGACTCAAAAATGAAAAATACGCATATATTTAACAAAATGATTTTCTCAGTTATAATTTGAGTACCATCTGGAAAATATCTACTGATTTATTTATTTTTTGCTCAATCCAACATGAAAGCTGAAAGAAAATAGCATTTTCTTCATTTTTGTGACATGTTAAAAGGTTTTCTACTGGATTCTTACTGCTATTGTTTGTATTGGCAACATATCGGCATAAAGGGATATATGGGAATTATAAATATCACATTACTTTGGACCTCTTCTTCAAGGTCCAATAAGGTCAATAAGGTCTTTCATAAAATGTCTTTAAAATCTTTAAAACTCTGCTTAAAATTCTACTTTCTTTGTTTATATTGGCATCGTTTAGGAAATGATGCTGGTATATGGGGAATCTAAATATCACATTATAGTTGGCATTCAAATATTATATCACATTTGACCTCTGATCTCACTTTTACAGTTCACATCTGCTTTTCTTTTAAGTTGACCCCAAAATGTGTTATAGCTTTAAGTATTGTGAAGAGGAAGAGAATGAGCAGCCTAGTTAGTTAGTATGATATTATAATGTTATGATAGTATAATAGATAATGAGCTCAAGTTATGCTGCCTTGGGGGCAGCTTGCACTCTCAGAGTCCCAAATTACAGATCTAAAGTAATAAAACTAAGAAAAGCCTAAAGAAAAGCTAAAATTTGACAACAATGGTTACATGTATCCAAATTCTGGACCATAGCATCTTTAGGCATATCAGAGATGGTCGAGCAGAAGGCTCACAATGATTTGTGATGGAATTACCCTTTTGTGAGTGAAAAAACAAAGTTAGGCTTATAAGGTTCTTCTACACCTTCAATTCCTTTCTGCAAACCAAAAAGTTCTATTTTAGCCCATAAAACATGGTTTGAACAGTCATATGGCTTGTCCATGCAAGCTTTTCTTAAACTGCAGCCAGCAACAATCATTTTAGAGAGCAGTAATTTTCTCCTTGTGACCTTCCCCTGTTACTGTTCCTGATTACCACGTGACCTCGCAGACTATTCCTGACCTCCACTTTTCCTTATTGGTCAGCCATTCCTGGAGAGGGCATTGATATTCTTGTATTTCCTTAGTTTGTGCACAGTGTGAAATTCATGAAATTGAACTTGTCTGCCTGCAACTCTTCTCTTTAAATCTCTCTCACTTTCCCATGCTGTCCAACTCAATTCTTTCGTCATCACTCTGGTCCGCCTTCTGCGAGCCACTCAGCCTCTCTCTTCAGTGTACTTTAAATCTCAGGGCTCTTTTTATCATTCTGCCTTTCAGACTCTCATTTGTGTAACCCAGGTCTTCCCCATCTGCACCTCACCCTGGTCAATAAGAGATCTTCATTCCCACCGACACCAGTATCTAGATCCTGCCTGAAAACACCAGCAAAACCTAAACGCTCAGATACTTCTGGCACTCAAATAATGTGATACTGATTCATTTTCTCTATAACTAAATGACCAATTGACCAATCTTTTTCCCTCGTGTGTTTCATATTGCTTTAGGGCATATCGATGCTAAAATACAGATATTTCTGGAGTTCCCCAACTTTCAAACAGTACTTGATAAACAACCAATTACAAAAGGTAAAAAACTTTTTAAATACAGTCAAATTACTATATTACATCAGAACAAGTGGACTGAACTGTGCTCTCTGACTTGCTCTACTCAATAAAGAATCTACTGAGACAGATTATAGGAGTTTATGTGCCTCCGCTTGAAAGTGAAAAATATTTATTATTGAGCAAACAGCTGCAAGGGCACTGCAAAAGTGTGTTTTTCCTCCATAATATTCACTTAATGCACATATCAGTCATATTAAAAACAGCTCGACGCTGTAAACAACGGATCGTGCAAACACGAGCACAGCTATGGGAAAATATCAATCACTTGGAAAATTGCTGGAGGATATAAATATTTCATGGAAAAAAAAGTTAATATATTAGTTTGGTATAGGCTTGGCTGCCTTTTGAATAAATCCCTGGGGTGACGATGAACACACACACACACACACACGAACATAGATACACTTATGCAAGCACACAAGCTAAGACTTTGATCCAAAGCCTCTTACAGGGTTTCGCTGATTTTTCACCCCAAAATGAGATCCCACAGATCCCGGTCCCAGCACACAAGGCAAGACACGGAGAGTCATTAGCTGCCGAGATCAAAACCACAGACAGCCAGAGGAGTGTGTCTGTGACATAAGAGCTGCACATCCAGAGGACAAAGCTGACAAGAATGAGATGAGTTTAAAGCAGGGACGAGTTAGGAAATTCTATTTGACTTGCGCTCTTTTCAAATGTGTCCTGGCTACTGCATGTATTGCAATCCAAACATTTCTTCAACAAACTATAGAGCCTGTGGACCGCATAATCACAGCCTCATGTGAATCCAGGGCAGCCACTACACTCTCTTAAACAATCCACAGCACTTCCCACGCAAAAAAAAAAAAAAAAAAATTTAAAACCTCTGTAGTAATCCTTGGGGGGGGGGGGGGGGGTCCTCTGCAGTTTTAAGGACCTTAGCTGGTTTTGGTGTTTTTTTCTTTTTTTCTGACACGACTTAAATT
>VUQK01041236.1:13849-25292 GCA_015106715.1 Bujurquina vittata
GTTTCAGTGACCTTATCATGCTTTATGATATTTTTCATTTTCTCTGACACGACTATAATGTTGAAATAGGGACTGAGGGATTTGCTCTAATATTTATAAAATATCTCTTCCAAATCCAATTTAGTCCACTCAGTGTAGCACAAATTGGATAATAAATATTACATACTTAAATGTCTGCTTTGCGGAAAAAAAAATTATATGTAATTCAAAGGTTAAACTGAAAATATAGTGCAATTTCCTTTTATTTAAGAAACTGGCAAGAACAGCAGAGGTTCCATTTGGGCAAATGCCACAGACATTAAAAATAAAATTACCAATTCTCTTCTTTTATGATTATCTCCTCAAACACATGTTGGGGTCCATAAATGGGCAGGAAAATTATCCCAAAGTGACACAATCCTAACAGTGCGCTTTTACAGAAAAACTAACTAGTCGACTATCAAAGTCCCCGCTGATTAATTTTCTGTCAATTGAATAATTGCAAAGAAATAAATAAATAATTCTAATTATCAGAGAGGGCATGTTTGACTGTGATATTCTCTTGAAAAAGAAATATGTGTGCTAGGCTCAATCCAATTTAATCTGATCCAGAATCTAATATAATCCCCTGTTTATATCTGTGGTATCATGCCAAATATATTGGATTAATACTTTGTTACATTATTGCAAGTACAGCATGCCTAAGTTATTATACATCTGTTGCTGCTAGTTGGGTTCAAGGCTGAAGCAGCTGGAGCAATACTTGTAAATGACTGCCTTTGAATTATGAATAACACTGGAATTTGTTTTCTGACTGCTACAACTGCAACACACCCCCTTAAAGCCAACTCAGGCCAGTGCCAAACACAACAGGAGCACACCACTAACATCACAAAAACACGCCTCACGGCTGTGCGAGTGATAGTACTTTCAAGGCAAAGAGTAAGTGTAACAAAATATTATAATTATATACAGTACCAGCCAGGTTTGGATACGCTTACCCATTCGTGTGTGTGTGTGTGTGTGTGTGTGTGTGTGTGCGTGTGCGTGTGCGTGACAGGTAAGATTTCTTTACATGGTTTACTTGAAGTATCGAGCCCAGGAGGAAGAGTATCAGTTTGTGGGTAACAATAGGTGTTGTCAAAACAGAAAAAGCTTGTTATTAAAGAAAATCTTACGGTTTACGAAAAATGTCCGAAAGAAAAACTGCGACATGCGGTAAAGTTGTGCAGAAAGCTTACAAACCTCACCTTGTTTGACACACTTGAGTCGGAGGGGATCTTTGCTGTGTTTGACCACAGCATGGACGTCCCTGGTGGTGAGTCCGGCCACAGGGGTATCATTGACTTCCAGCAGGAGTTCATCCTGGAAGAGTTTGCCGCTATGGCAGACCGCTCTGCCCGGGAGAAGCTCCCCGATAACCGGGAACTGTCCGTTTTCCGCGCCGCCCTTCAACTCCAGCCCCAGTCCCCCCTCCTCATTCCTGCAAAGGACACTCTCGTGGACTTTGTTAGTCCAGTGGTTCTTCTTCTTCTTCAGGCTCTTAGACATGGCTCAAAGAAGGGAAAATCACATGAGTGCGGCCGTGGAAGAAGTTTTGTCGCTCTCTGAAGTGCCTCAGTGTCACCGTAACACTGTAAAGTGATCAGTTTCAGTGGTAAACGCCAGCTGTATCCATGTCCTCGCACGCACACACGCGCACAGCAGCTGGATCATCAGTCTGCCTTTGCAATAACTGAGAGCTGCCCAACTTGTGACGCCTTCACGGGCTGTTTTAAAAATCGAAACTGACACGCTCGCAATTTACGCGAACACCATCGGGAGGGAGTGGGGGGGGGGCAATTTTGGAGAATTCAAACTTATGAATATGTGGTTAAAAAAATACCACATATACTTTAAATTCCATTAAAAAAAACAGACGAAAAAGAGCTGTTCCTGAGGAAATATAGCTGATCTTCTACGTTAATGGTGAAACAAGCTCGCAAATTTATAATTAATTGCAGAGTTTAGTAATTACTAACAGCATATTCTGCCAAATTTGTATGATATGTAGAAAATGTGACTCAAACTAGCTGTATATGCCTCCAGAAATTTAACAATATTTGATACATTATTACACTTATTCGTAATGATAAAATAGGATTATACTCTTATTCCATTTAAAAAGTCTGACATGTGCAATAGCAAAGAAACACATAACTGTATTAAATAAATCATTTAAAAATCAAATAAATTAAAAATACACGATCGATTTTTTTATATCTTTCATTACGCCACACGTTTACTTCATGAAGTTCATATTGAGCGCCAAAAAGCAGCGTTTACAAACTTCTAAACTCCCAAATATACTATTTTACGAGAACCATTTGAAAGCAACATCCAGCTTCGACCAACCCAACTGACCCGGATGTGAAGGCTGAAGGAGGAGGAGAGAGACAAGGGTTTTCCCAAATCCAGCTTTCCATGGAAAAAAAAAAGAAAAGGGAGCAGGGGAGGCAGAGCGGCGGTGTTTCCACTGGTATGGGCAGCAAAGCAGCGATAATAACGTTGGAGGGTTTTTTTTTCACACCACAAATATGTCTCTTCTTTTTGACACTTGTTTATAGACACTTAAAATACTACAGCTTTAAAACAGGAGAAGTATCTGCCAAAGTGTAGCCTGTGAGACCACAACAGAGTATATCTCTAAAAATGTGATCAGCTGACTCTACTCAAATTTCTTTTTCTTTTTTCTTTCTGTTTTTTTCCCTAGCACAGTTGTAATTCATTTCTCCTTGAATGTGATTCTACATCCCATTCAAGGGGAAAGTCTCTTTTACACAAAGTGAAGTCCCGAAACAATTTTTACATCTATTTTCAGGTGAACTTGACTGCAAGATTATGTTTCTTTGAACAGCCTGAAGGTCTTTTGTGAAGTTCATATTATGAACCACTTTCAAGGGCTGCATGTATTTATCAGCTGAAAATTTCTCCTCATTATTGATACTCCAATTTCAGAAGCATCATTCGTTCCGCCTAGCAGCATTTGGGATCCACTCTCTTATTTGGTTTGCTGTAGGCCTAATAGTGCTGTCATGCGCCTGAAAAAAATGGCTCTTAAGTGAAAATCCCCATGTGTTTATCTCCGACTAGAGGAAAGGGACATAAAGCAAATGGAGAATTGGCATAGTATAATCCGTCTTCAAACAAGTGTGTGTTGTGGGTCTTTCTGTTGCAGGATTGACATCCTCCAGCCCGCTTTGTGATGAAGCCTTTTCTCACATAGTTACTGAGCCCATTCTCAGTAATGATAGTTTGCTGCTTTGCTGCCACAACTGTATAGATATGCAATGATAATTGCTATTCTACAGTGCAGAGTTATCAGTCATTGTTAATCCCTTTCAAAGCCTTAAAATTGCATTTTTTGAAGTGTTCTAGTAATGAGGTGAGATAAGTGCCCCTGTTTTGAACACAAAAAGGCTTCCTCTTGTGTCATTATGTCATTTATCCCACCTTATTTAAAAAAAGGGGTTTTTGTATTTTTATTCACCCAATTCACTCTTCAGTAATATTATCTTAATATTTTCAGTACTCATAAAAGATGGTGTTATTTACACACAGCCAGCAATAAACTCTGGTGGAGATATTTTGGGTTCTTTGCTGTCAGTATGAAGCATTAATATGTTGTGAAAACTATTTGAATTGTGTCCATAACACAGAGAGCCTTTAAATCTCCAAGAAAACACGATGGTACCTCTGAGTGGAGAATTAACAATATAAGGTTGCACCAACAAGGTGATTCCCAGAGAGCTGTTAGCTGAAAACTTGGCATATCTCAGCATGGTGTGCAGTGTGTCCTTAAAGAACCTAAGCAAACTGGACAAGTGAAGGACAAAAGAAGAAGTGTCAGTCCTAAAAACTATCTACAGCAGTCTTGTCCTTGGAAACAAAATTCAGCAACGACCTGACAGGACCCGAGAGAGGGCCTTCAGCTGATCCATCTACTGTTTGTTGAAGTCTTATCAGAAATTATCTCAGTGGAAGGGTTCTTAAGGAAGGGAAGCAGGAAGAAATTTTGAGGCATGCTAAATTACACAAGAATTGGACTCAAAATAAGTGGCAACAGGGACTTAAATAGTGAGTGCCTTACACAGTGGAGGCTCTGTCATGGTTTGGGGCTGCATTTCAGCTAGTAGTGATGAGGATCAAAATTGATGGAGAATTTGAATGTAGCAAAGTACAGTCAGATTTTGATCCGCCATGCAATACCATCTGGAAAGTTTCATTTTTCAGCATGTTGATGATGCCAAACACATGGCCAATGCAGTAAAAACATACTTGGATAGAATAACACACAATGGAAAACTCATGCATGCATTGGTCTCCCCAGTGCGTGTACTTAAACATTACCGAAGCACTTTGGGATCATCTGGCAGAGAACAGCACAAAAGGCAGCCAACATGGTTGCTTGTCTGTTTCAGGGCTAACACAGACAGACAGACAACCATCCACACCTATGAGCAATTTAGGCTCACCAATGAACCCAATTGCACTAACTGCATGTCGATGGACTGTGGTAGGAAGTGGGAGCACTTGGAAAGAACCCGCGAATGCACGGGGAGAACATGCAAATTGCACCCTGCCAGTTTTTTACCCAGCACTTTGTTGCTGTGAGGCAACAGTACCAACCATCGCGTCACTATGCTACCCATGTTTGCACGTTTCAATAATTCACTGCACCCATTTCCATTTTTGTCCTAGCAAAATATAATTCTATTAATTCTCTGTAAAACTCTGTAAAATGCAGAGCTGAAGATGTAGTTGTACCGTGAACATCAAACTCAGCATTGCTTTATAATCAATTTCTGCTTAACACAATCTTTGTTGTATCGAGACACGATGACAGCAAAGTAGTAGACAATGCCCCGTTGTCTCCTCAGCAGGATTTGGAGAAGTGCCTCTACATTCCAGAGGTGGGAGCACTGCTGAGTGAAAATTAAAAAAAAGAGAATGGAAGCAAAGGAGAATGGGAGTATTTTAACAAGGGCAGGAATTCTGGAGGCAGTGTTTGAACAAGGAGAGGAATGCTCTGCGCGTGGCAGAGTAAGTGCCAGGGAGGAGAAGAGAACAACAGTTCTGGGAATGAAAGGACTGGAAAAACAGTGTGGGATTAAACTGTGTGAGATGTGCCGGGTGGGCTCCCGCCTGGCACACTGAGCCCTTAAAAGTGAGTTGAGCGGAATGGGTTTTTACAGCAAATAATGTATGTTTAGAGAACGGCATTTTCAAAATTCCTGTTTATGTGATCATTTTCCTGGAAGCTTAACACACAGTGTACAAACAGCAGCTTCCTGTCTTTTCTACAGATTCAGATTGCAGGAAATCACTCTGTTTAGCCATCAGTCACATCTACACGACCAGATGGGAGTTCATTGGCTCAGCCAGTGATGCTGCCCCTGGGATTGCTACACTGCTCTGCTACATGATGTAATGGTTATGACAGGCCTCATTGCAGGATAATTAAAGCTGGTCAGAAATAAAGTGAAACTGCCTGATGATGGCTTCCACTGCCAATGAAAGAGGAAGTTAATATCCACTCTGTTTGAGCGAACGCTGCCATTCCAGCTCCAGCTGAGTCATTTTGGGTGATTTGGCTGGTTGTTTTACAATGTCACGCTCCATGCAGGAATGACTGAATGATTGAACAGAAGCTGTTGTTTCCGAGCACTCACTGTGGCCATTTGTCTTATTCAAGCTGGGTCAATCAGAGGCATCTGACCTGTTCATTTTGCGGCCATCTGCGTGACCTCACAGCCCAGGAAAGATTCAGTCCGTCACTCTTTCTCTCCTGTTGCTCGACCCCAATTGATAAAGATGTGCCAAGAGATGTTCAGCTCAATCTTATATGCTGCCAACATCACCCTGGCTTTGCTGGAACTGGCACAGAGATGGGGAGAAGCTGGAGATGCTGAGAGAATGTGGAGGCAAAACAGGACATCCTGCAAAATTCCTTTCTAACTAAACTAATCTTTAACACCTTGGTGAATCTTTATATGCTTACCCTGTATTTACTTACAATTAGTATTTAGCAAAATGCTTTAGAAATATTTTTTTTAACTCAGTCACTGGAATTGAATCGCAGGTGTTTTAGGAAATGGTCGCGGTCACAATTTTAAGAAAACCTGCACAGCATGACCACATACTGTTGATTAGGGACAAAGGATGATAGGTGCACAGTGACCTTTTTGTGTATTTTTGAAGCATGCGGAGACCTCTCTCAAAGTGAAAAAGTCACTGTGAAATCATAACACAGAGTAATGGCCTCCCATGCAGCTTGAATGCAGGGCCCCCAGCTGCTTTCTGTTGCTGATGAATTAGTCAGTACATGCATAATAGCACTAGTGGTAACTCAAAAGACCTCAGGGTGAAATTCAGGGCTTCTGCCATCACCACATTTGATTTGATTGTCCTTTGCATAATTTTTTTGTGGTATTTTAACTTGAGTTGTGACCAGTGTTACAATGGGCTGTTCTCTGCCCTGCTGTCTTGATTGTTAATTTATGGCCTCTTGGCTTTCACACGGGATGATTTAGGCAGCATTCTGACATAGTTGAGCTCTCAAAGAACCACTGCTTCACAAATCCAGTTCTCTGCACCAACATCCAGCATATCCACCTCTACTTTTCCTCCCTCATTCCTCCTACCCTATCAGCTCAGTCAGATAAGTACCTCACCGAGGGCTTTTAACTGCCTCGAGGCCTGCAAAGAGTCCCATTGCTCAGCCCTGCAGGCATCAGGCTCTGCTACCCTCTCACTGGGGAAAAGTTGCATTTACACTATCACAGTTATTCATCTGCCTTCATAAGGTGCAACGTTCATCAGAGAGGGACACAATGTCACTGTTGCCATGCAATCAACAGTGTGACAGCTTTATAGACTTTCAGAAGCCACCTCTCATATCCCACCACAAAGCATATCTGACAAACCAGCAGAGACAGGTCATCAAACTAGAAGAAAGCGGTCTATTAGAGATGAGCTGTAATACTTTCTCAAATAGAACTGGTCGGCTTTTTATCCACATTTGTACTAATGCAGCTTTATGTTCGCATTAAACTAGTGGATTTATTAAGTAATGATAGATTTCTTTGTCTGCATATCATGACTGGCAATGGTGGATGAGTGGGAACATGAACATTTGTGAGATCCATCCATCCATTTTCTTCCATTTATCTGGGGGGTCATGAGGGCCGCAGCCTAAGCAGAAAAAACACCTCCTCCAGCTTATCCGGGGCACTGAGGCATTCCCAGGCCAGCCGAGAGATATAATATCTCCTGCATGTCTTGAGTCTACACTGGGGCAGCAACTCATCCCTGACCCAAAGTCCTTTGCAGAGGTGTGTCAACCAAGACAGCCGTACAACACCCAGGACCTTCAGCAACGCAGGGCAAATCTCTTCCAGGAGTTCTTTAACTACCTTAGTGACCTCACCCCAGTGATGGACAAGTCATCCCCTTTGTCCTCCCTTTGGCTCTGGTTCCTCTACAAAAGGCATATATCCTCAGTTGAAGTCAGCAGCAGCACATTCGTACTATACAGTGTGTCATTAGAGCACCTCTTTCCCCTCCTGAATTGCCTAATGGCAGGGGTGGGCTGGGGTTGACATTCAGCCCAGGAGCTTGGTTTGGAGAGGCCGCGAGAGCTGCACTGCGAGTGCTGCTGTGCTGAATTGGGTTAAAAAAATAAAATAAAAATTCTGATCACCAGCTGGTTCGGCCTGGAAACAACCGGCTGTTCAGGAAACCTCCCAAACCTCCTGATGAACACCACGCACCTGCCTGAAGGTTTGCCAAAATCGCTTCAAGGCCCCACCAAACTCCTCCCATACCCAAGTTTTCTCTTCAGCCACAGCCTGAGCCTGGTGGTACCCATCAGCTGCCTCCGGAGTCCCACAAGCTAACCAAGCCTGATGGGACTTCTTCTTCAGCTTGATGGCGCCCTTCACTTTTCCAGTGTCCACCATCTGTTTGGTGATTACCACCATGACAGGTACCAACCACCTTGCAGCCACAGCGCCGTGCAGCAGTGTCAACAATGGAGATGGGTAACATGGTCCATTTGTCCTCAGCCTCCCTTGAAATACTGTCAAAGTTCTGCTGGAGGTGGGAGTGGTAATATATTGTGGACTGGGGCCTTACTATATGTTTAGGTGCACCAGGTCTGCCCAGCATTCTCCCCCGCCACCTGATCCAATTCAGCACCATTATGTGAGATGTTTGTTGCATATTTTTAAAAGCAGAAAAACAAGGAATCTGATTTCTAATGGACTATTATATTTAATTTTAAATATGCATCCATATTTAAAAGGATGGAGTACTTTTATCTATTTTTAATGTTATTTGCATCCATCCAATAATCCATTTCCTTCTGCTTATCCAGTTCAGGGTCATGGGGGAGCTTGAGCCTCATCCAGCTGTTATTATAAGTCCATCACTGCGCAGGGAGACAATCATTCTCTCTCACATTCACACATCCAGCCAATTTAGAATTACCTTTTAACCTAACATGCATATGTTAGGTTAAACGGAAGAACACGGAAAGGCCACAGCCAACCAGAGGGTTCAAACAGGGAACCCACTTGTTGTGAGGTGACAGTGCTCACCACAGCTCAAAAGTGCCTATTTATCATACAAGTAATTTGGGTTGATCAAATAGTGTTCTATTACAGACCACTGACGCATTAAAAATGGATTTTTTTAATCCCATATGTTCCTATCACCCACAACATTAAAACATTCTGATTAAAAACATCACACTATCTCAAAAGATTTCCTCAAGCAGAATCATCATATCTTTGAAGTGAATCGTGTGCAGCTTCTGGTTGGATTTATTTAAGCATTAGTTATCCTACTCTCTTGTCCAATCTCCACATACATTTATACATAAGTTTCCTTATCATGTTCTAACATGTGGGCACATTCATGCTGTTAGACATATGACTAGCATTATAAAATTTGGCACACAATATGGTGCTCCTTATGGTAGCACAGTAAGTGGCTACATATCGCTCTGTCTGTGCCATGTTGCTGCACACAGGAAGCCTTGATCAGCCAGACTTTTACATGAGCTGAACATCTGAGAATAAACTAGAGACCACTTTGTTATGAGCTGCAGAGGTCCCATTGTATCACCACTGTAAACGTACGCTTGCATGGAAACATTTGTGCAACCACAAAAACCTGCCCAAACTGACAAATAACATACACTCACTGGCCACATCATTAGGTACACCTGTTCATCTGCTTGTCAATGCAAATATCTATATTCAGCCAATCACATGGCAGCAACACAATACATTTAGGCATGTAGACTTAATCAAGACCACCTGCTGAATTTCAAACCAAGCATCAGAATAGAAAGGAAAGAAAGGTCTGATTATTTCAGAAACTGACGATCTGCTGATTTTCCCCAAACATCTATATCAAGAGTTTACGGAGAATGGTCTGAAAACAGAAAATATCCAGCGAGCATCAGTTCTCTGGGTGAAAATGTCTTTCTGTTGCCAGAGGTCAGTGGAAACGATAAGCATTCTTTGACATTGTTATTTCTATAACAACAAAATTTAAAAAGTGCAGAAAATAAATAGAAAGCATGGGAAACACATATGATAAAAAGACAATTAAAAAAAACACAAACATCACACCACAAATACTGCATTTTGCTCTTCAGGATGTTTTTTGCTTTTGTTAAGCATCTAGTCTCATGCAATTCTTCTAGGGTGGGGAGACCCTCTGGAGCACCTTTTTCTCTGCTGCTACTTTCTTACTAAGGGGCAAACATTGGGTCCCTTAGTACGAACTGAGCATTGTTTAAACCCTGCAGCCTACCTGAATATTATTGCTAACTATATCCATCCCTTCATGAATGTGTTGTACTCAATTTCGGAATAATAACAATGCCTTACTAAAGGTCAGTACTTGTAATTGGAAACTACAGTAGATAACCTTTTCAGAACCTGAAAATTCTAAAAATGTTTTAGTAACACTGAAGCCAGCGGTGAAGTACTCTAAACAAGTGACCGATTATATGAATATGAAAATAATTTATGCTTCCAAATCAGTTAAGGCTATAAAAATAAATAATTAAAATAAATCAAAGTGCAGTGGGAATTGTGACAGTCAAAACAATATCTGGACGTTAAAAATTGACAGAGATGCATGCTGGGTGCAAAGAGCGCAGGAGAGCTGCCAGTGTTAAATTAACTTATTCTTTAAATCAAAGGATATTTTGACTTCTCATCTTCACCGGTTAATATATAGACGAGACAAAACTAACACAGAATCCCTGGTGCTGTTTGAAAGGCAGCAACTACGAACAACTTCTCAGGCCGATTGTTTTCAGGCACGTTTTATTTAATACACGAGTTGCCTTTAAAAAAATCAATCTTTAATCATTTAATTCAAACATTTAATTTGTCTTTACTGGCTCTCTGACATGAAGGTTATGACTGAAGTTTCACCAAACCATGTTTAACACCGGCACAGAAAAAAGGTGCTGGAGCACTAAACCTATGTTTAGATCACAGATAAGGCACTATCAGATCAAGCTGATCTCAGTGCCAGCCAACATCAGCTGCTGCTGCCTCTGCAAACGTCTTTGCAACCCACCTCTAGCCTCCATCCCATACATGCTTTGTTCTGTGAAGGGGTTCATCTGCTGTTCTGCTTTCCTTGTCTCTTTGTTTGTCATGTGTCAGCAGTGTGGCATGTAGGAGTTGGACCCAAAATGCAGGAAACCAAAACTTTCCCTCTTCTAGAAAACATACCACAAAGAGAGACACAACTATGAAGGAGAGCACCAAAAAGGACGAGAGGAGACCAAGACAATGTATACATACAGGATAATGAGGGAACAGGCAACAGTTGGGAGAACAACTGAAACTAACTCACAGATAAAGACACAAGACAAGTAGGAACCCAAAGCACATGATACAAGAAACTATCAAAATAAATAGTAAACGGACTGGTTCTTATCATTGGCGGATGCTGGTCTTTCAAGGAGGGGAAGCTCAATTTCGACCTACATCATAAAATGTGTCGGTTTATTTATACGTAAATTCCGTTCCTTTTCAATAAAATGATCTGTGACCCTGTCGTACCAACAAGGCGTCTTTTCCAGGGACTTGACTAGTGTCCTCTCAATGGCCAGCAGAGCTAGGCTGCTTAAACGGCCTTGGCCCATGGTGTTGCGGGTGTAAGACTTGAGCCGCTTTAAACAGGAGAAGCTCCTCTCTACACCTGCAGATGTAGCTCCAATCTTTGCCACTAATGAACAAGACAAAGAAAATGCCGCTAAGAGGATTAGGAAAGTCTCCGGTTCAACGCAGAACAGAATGAAAATTAAAAAATACGGACGTTTACACCAAAAGATCGCTGATTCACTCATTTCGCTGTCAATCAAAAAGCGATCATCCAATAATCATGCACA
>VUQK01041237.1:0-16186 GCA_015106715.1 Bujurquina vittata
GCTTCTCCAGCTTTTATTAACATCTACATACAATAAAAGTCACATGACGTAGGAGTTTCTGGTTACAACACACAGTAATCAACATTCCCACAGTCCCCCATATATGGATGCAACCTCATGTGACCTAAAGGTGTTCGCACTCATGTGCTAACTCTGTTTGTATGCATATGAGGTTGGGGGTGTACTCCATTGTAACAATGCGGAGTTTCTGTGTGTGTTTGTGTAGGTGTGGCTGGGACAGCCTGTGATAATGATCACAGTATTCCTTCAAAAAGCTCATTTAAAATTATCACAAGCATGTCCCCATTCAAGTAAAACCAAATCAACAGGATTACATACGAAACAACTCATACAAATAGAAGATATGATAACACACAATGAAAGTTCATATAATTATTCCAACAACACGGACATCCACGGTTATTTGTTCAGCTAAAGAAAACTCCACAATCTGACATTTTCAGCTTGAGTTGGTTCTTGGAAAGGTTTTAAAAATACTGAGAAACTGATCATGAGCATTCAATAAAAGATAATCATCTCGTGATCTCAAGAAAACCATCGATAAATAAACTCGTTATTTCAAGAAAACAAAGTTCGTTTTCTTGATCTAACGCGTTATTTATTTTCGCTATCTGGGGAAAACGCTAATCGTTATTCTGTGATAACAAGATAAATAATGCGTTATCACGAGAAAACCCTCAGAAAAAAGTTTATAGGTACCATGGCCGCTCTCGGCTTCCGTACTGCAACATTAAAATGTTCTTAAAAATATAAAGAAAATGAGGTCGAGTACACAATGTGCCAGGCAAAGCTAGCTTGTCACAAGGCTACTACAACTGGGCACAGATATAGTTCCCAGTAAAGAATGAATAGTGAATGTTGAATGGATTCATTATTTACTTATTTACTATTAGGTACTGTATAATGTAAAATTATCCCATCATTGTGATTACATTCTAATAGTGTTTTTTTTTTTTAATATTATAATTAACATGGAACCATCAACCACAAAAAACATAATGATGTTGCAGTGTGTACAAATACAGTATACATTGGCTTTGACTATCCTCAAGAGCAATTTGCAGTAAATGTATCCCAGCATAGCAGCAAATATATCATTGCATAAGTTTATGTGTGTGTGCATATTTCAGTGTGTTACTTTTTCTCTCACTCTCCCTTCGTCAGGCCTCTTAAAGTGTTTAACTCCTTGTTAATTAGTGCTCTTTGTCACGGTCCCTCGTTGAAGGATGTGTTTACCCCTCGTCTCCACGGTAATGAGATGTTCCACTGCCTTAGACTCATTTAAAGGTTACCACCCATCACAGCTCCAAGACTAAACCCTCCTACTGCTGCTGCCAAGCGGGGGTGGAAACAATAACGATTTAATTGTTTTTATTACTGGACACTTTAGTCATTTCAATCAAAAGTGTTGTGCTCAAATATTTCCGTAGCTGAATTAAATGTTAAGTAGTTTTTAAGGATATGAGCTTTTTAAAAGATGGCACATAATTAGAACCATTCAAAGTCACTAGTAGTCCTAATTTCAGTTTGGGAGGAACATGCTCTTTCAAACAAAATCAAGATGTCCTTATAAATAATGCAATGCACATATTTGTGATGGCATAACTGCATAGTTGCCGTGTAACCTAAAAAGGCCAGATCAGCTGAACATTTAAAAAAACTGAGTCTGTCCATGTTCAGGTCAAGTTACTCACAAGAAACTACACAAGGTCCTCTGTCGTGGCTCTGTGTTTTACTGTGGTGTGTGTAGTCAGTGTAAAACTGTAAACTCTCTACTGTATATAAATCTATCAATAGATCAATATCCCTTTATTAAAGTGGTGCATTTGATCTCCAAAATATATATATTCATCAGGAATTCAATGGGGATGTAGAAAATTACACTAAAGGCCTACTTCAAGCCAATTGCACACGTCACCATCAAGTGCAGGATTTACCGAGTAGATTTACGTAAGGTTTGGTTCATTGGTGGAGCAGAACATTAAAATACTGCCTAAACACTTGACATCCTCTTTGAGGCCCTTCTTTGGTAACTTACTTTAAAAATGAAGTAAAATTTAGATAAAGGAAGTCATGAATGAATAAATAAAAGGATAGCTCAGACCTTAAGTGTATCTTATTCTCATTACCCTCACAGATCCATGTCATCAGGATTGATGGTAAAACAGTACACAGCCACAGGGAAGGTGTTTAACCTCTGCAGACCGTCTGCTTTGACGTTTCCTCTAACCACCACTGTCATTTGATAAGATATGAGTTTGGCAGTAATTAATGCTTATGAGGCACGAGGACAAAATGAACTTTAGTTGGGTTTCTGGTTGAGTAGTGCTACAATGTGGAAGAGTGATTGTGGACAGATTCTGTGCACACGCAAATCAATGCCCAGCTTTAAACCATGGACTGTATCATAGAGGACTAGAGGAAAGTTGATTTAGTGTGAACTACATGTGGTTCAGACCTAAAGAGTGGTTATTAATTTCTGGTTCACACATTAATTTTCTGATGCCGAGTAATAACTCTCTATAGCAATTAAAAAAAAAAGGGGGGGAATGAATATATGATATTCATGCCTGGCGTGGTATAACTGTTTTTGTAATTTGTATGCAATATTGTAGCTGTCAACTGATTATTGTTGAGGATTCATGGTGTAAACACAGCACCTACAATAAGGAAAGGACTTCCTAAAACAATGTGCATTGCCTGCAAACCAAACAAACAAAATGAATTACTTAAAACATGAAAGATAAAAACATGAAGTTTTTATCCAACATTTTTAATAATAAACATTTTTTTTAATAATAAAATCCAAATCTGCTGTGATGTAAACAGACATAAGTCCAAAAAAAGAAAAAAAAAAATGAGGGGGTGTGCCAGGGCCTGGAATGTAATACAGATTACAGAAGTTTAATGGTGTCCCAGATTTGAGAGATGTGCACTAATAGAATATTTAGATGCAAACAAACTGGAGGCAACAAGCAAACAGGGTGTCTCTATCATATATTCAAGATTCAGTTTCTGGCACATTTTACAAGCTATTTT
The DNA here is from genome assembly GCA_015106715.1 of Bujurquina vittata. Lineage (NCBI taxonomy): Eukaryota > Metazoa > Chordata > Actinopteri > Cichliformes > Cichlidae > Bujurquina > Bujurquina vittata. The sequence goes on from VUQK01041237.1 coordinate 3,061, forward strand.
TATTTACCAATTTGATAATCAATTTTGATTTTCATTAGTTATATACCACCTTGGACTTAATTATGGTTTATACTGAGGGTGGTAAAATTCAAAAAGAACTCTTGAGCAAGGATAAAACTGCGCTGAAATCCTTACCAACACACTTTGGTCGTGTCATAGACTACAACAACACACAATCGGTGTAGAATCGGTGTAGAAAAAAATTGGTACCCAGTTTTATACAGTCAAATTCAGCACAAACATAGCTTAAAGGGACACGCATAGATGCACTTAACACATCCTTATTTTTTTTTAAGCTTTATTAGTGCTTCCTCTGTGTTAAACATCGAAATGAAAGACAATGGGACCTAATTCTTATTCACCAAATAGTACCAAATCAGTCTGCATGAAGGTTTAAAATACACACACACGCACGCACAAACAGATTATACGAAACCCCCCAGGTGAATTCTGTTGACGCTGAGTTACCTCTATATGCTTAACAGCAGCTACAGTCTGCAGAATTTCTTGTAACAGTTATCCTGAGGCAAATTAAAACATGAGGAGTTAGTTATTTTTAACACTTTGAAGTTTGCCTCTAAGGTGTGTAAGATTACACATGTTGTAATTATAGAAATGACCCCAAGTTTGCATTAATGCAAAGCCTTATTTTCCACATCAGATTATCTGCCTCTTATCAGTCTGCTTCAGATGTTGGTGGTTGTTTACAATCTTCCATGTCCCATTTGTATTAGTCAGTCTCATGAGCCAACAGAGAAGCAAAAAGGGCTGAAGGAACAACTTGGTCAGATGTGTAAGGTAAAGTCCACAACAGAAGTCTCTATCCAGAAGCGTACAGTTCTAGAAACAGCTAAGTTACTGCAGAGAACTCTCAAACACGTCCTCAAGATCAGGGTCTCTGAGGTCCTGAATTTGAGGAACACACATGCCACCCAATCGAGTGAGAGGTAGTTTTATATACACATACTGGACAGTACTGATCCCCAAGGATTCCCAGAAGGGACATATATCCCATCCAACTACTGGACAATAACCTCCCTCATCACAACATGGAAGCTGCTCTCAAACATCATAGTGCCTAGGATGGTGCGTCACTCAATATGAACGGGGCCCAGAAAGGAATTGTCAGAAACACCAGATATTGGAATAGTTGATACAGCACTCACTTGAGACAGACCTACCTGTGCACCACCTGGATTGACTACAAGAAAGTTTATGACCCAATGTCATAGACATTGAATTCTTGAATGCCTAGAACTGTACAAGATTAACAGGTCTCTAACAGTCATCATCAGGAATTCAATGGGGATGTGGAGAACAACACTAGAGGTCAACTTCAAGCCAACTGCCCAAGTCACAATCAAGTGTAGGATTTACCACTGCAGTTCTGCATAATACTGAAACCCCTAAGCCAGATAATCAACAAGACTTTCTACAGATACCAACTACTGAATGGAGCAAACGTCAGCCGCCACCTCTACATGATGACATCAAGCTGTATGCCAGGAGTAAACAAGACATTGATTCACTGATCCACATTACTAGGCTCTTCAGCAGTGACGTCGGGATGTCATCTGGACTGGAGAGGTGTAGACGTGATCCCTGGAAAGGGAAGTTTTTTTTCTTTCTTTTTTTTAAAGTTTAGAATATACAGTAAAACATACCAAACAAAAAACAAAAAAAAAGAAAAAAAAAAAAAACAAAAGAAAACAAAGAAAAAACAAACAAACAAACAAACAAACAAACAAACAAACCAACATACAAACGGCATACACTGTAACAAAAAACATAAATAAATAAAAGTATTCACTCTTGACATAACAAATGATTCAAAAAATACCCTTTACAGCTTTCTTAAAATTAGTAAAATAACATAAAATGTGATTGTCAAGGAAGACTTCCATGCCAGAATTCCGGTTAAAAAATAATTTAGCAAAAAAATTGACTGTCGTTATCAGCAAAGATGATACACTAGATCTTTTTATAATTGAACAACGCTTATTAATAAAATTGAAGGTATATGCCAAAATAGTTGGTGCAGTACCATCCAGATTTTTAAAAGCAAGATTAAGGTTCAACTGAGCAACACGCATACTTACAGGTAACATACCAGCCTGACAAAATTCCTTATATGCCATGTGTGAACGGTGCAGTGAGCATAGTGGACCTAAATGCAGTATTCCGAGACTGACTGAACTTAAAAGGTTATTGTAAAACGAATCCAAACATACAAAACTGAGAAAGGAACTGGCGGCAGGCCAGAACAAAACCACACCTCCATGAGGGAGGACACAACAGAGAACAGAGGGAAAAGCAGACAAATGCACTAGGAATGACGTGGGAAAACAGGAAACAGTTGAGGAGAACAGGTGGACCAATCATACTAATGAAACACAGGAAGCAAAACTAGACACGACACACCGGGAACACAGGACTGACAAAATAAAACAGGAAACACCTAACAAGGTGCAGAGTGCAGACTGAGGAGTTCTGAGGAGTCCCCTAAATGGGAAGAACAAGATCTGGGCAATAATCACCTATGCCTTGCAGATCATAGATAGGAGGAGATGGAAGCCACTGACACCAAGACAAGAATGCTCCTTACCATGCATGGAGGTTTTAGTCTTGTGACTACACTTAACAGACAACTTAGCAAAGAACAGATTTTAAATTGTATCTTTAGGTTATTTCTAGCCTGTCCCAAACACATTTTGTTCACCTTTTTTGTATCTATGAAAGATTCTAATAATATAATTTTGTACCTACAAGGAACTTCAGAAAGAACTATTAGCCAACTTCACTAAACTTGGTGGATCGCTCCAAGAAAGTGGTGAAAGATGTGGTAGGCCTAAAAACTATCCAGACACTGTTCATATGCTGTAGAAAGTTGGTTCCTTAAGAAATAGGAAACAACCTGACAGAACCTGAGAGAAGCATCTGGCTCTTCAGCTGATCCGTCTACTATTCTCAGTGAAAAAAGTCTCAGTGGGAAGGGGGCTGTCAAACACCTAAAGAAGAGCTTTGGGATATCCTTCAAAAATGCCTGGATAATGATTCCTGAAGACTACTTACAAAAATTACAAGAAATCTCAGGAAAGAGTTCAGGGTGTGTCAAACAAAGGCTAACATACCAAATCTTGAGTTCCAGGTATGCTAGAATTGTCAGTTCCATACAGAACAAGCCTGAAAGCTGCAGGTTCTACTTCCAATTCTACTTTTGATACTAGATGACACAAATAAGGTTGCACTCAGATTGAATTGGTTTATTGGAGTAAAATGGTGCTGTGAGGTACTATAAGGTTATGATGAGGCGTCATCATTCATCACTTTCAACTTAAATGCTGCATTTAACAGTGCATAGGAATATAATATTTCAACTCTGTCTTGGTACTCTCATTCTAGCATGTTCAAGAAAATTGATGAATTTCAATAGTCCACTTTAATCTAAACATTATGGTGTATCTGACTTCAAAATAACTTATGGTCTATTAAAAATGTTGTTAAAATTTTAAGATTTATAAAGAATACAGTGAGGTTCACTTGGAGCTCTTCTGATTCGTGTACTAACTCCAGCATTAGCTGCCATCTGTTTCACGGCACAATAACTGCTTTTTGTCAGGTGGCATTTACGTTGGAGAGGTATCATAGCAACAAGAGCGCCAGTGGTATGGTTGGAAATTGGATGTGAGAGTGTAGAAAAATACCATTTCACTTTTTGAAATTGCCAAAACCTAACTGGCTTTCAGGAAAAAGATTTCCATGAAATAACCCCTGTGATCAAATAGCATTGAAAACATCAAGAGGCAGCACCTTCATTTTCTTTTATTCTCTTAATTTCCACCCTGTAGCAGATTTTGTACTAAAACATATGTTCCCTTCCTTGTATATGCCCTTCCCCATTGTGATAGAGGAAATCTCTAGTCTCTTCTCGCTCAGATTTCTTTAATTCAGGTTTTTATATTTTATGTATTTCTTCAGATTTCATTTGAGGACAGGACAAAAATGCCCCACCTCCCACCCCCCCACCAGCATTAGGTCTCTGCCTCTCAGTTCATCTCTCTGCTCCTCTGAACCTCGTAGTGTTACCACATAAGACCAGTAGTCATCTTAGATTTACAGACAGCAGCTCAATTACTGTATGATGCTGAGCTACAGCCTGTGAGCGTATTTTACGATCAGAGCTGACAACATTGCTTTTGTATCTCCTCATTTTGACTCTACATCTTGTTTCTTGTCTTATTATCTATAGTATCAAGATTTAAAGAAATGTGACACTTTATTGATGTGATTTTACTGGGGTATATTGTGGGTTTGGAAAAATTGATATTGCAACTGTTCAAAGCTGTAATATTGCATTTAATTGTGCTGCCAAGTCATTTATAGGACACAAACCCAATTCAAAAATGTTGGGATGATGTATAGTGTAAATAAAAAAGAACAATGATTTGCAAAGCGCATAAATCCATATTTTATTCAGAATATAATAGAAAAAAAATATGTCAAATGTTAAAACTGAGAAAAAGTACAAATTTAAGGGACAAATAGTCATTTTGAATTTGATGGCAGCAACATGTCTCAAAAGGTTAGTACAGGGGAACAAAAGGCTTGAAAATTAAGTGGTCCTAAACAGATACAGCTGGAGGAAATTTTGCAACTATCAGGTTAACTGCATGATTATGCTAAAAAGATCATCTTAGACAGGAAGACTTTCTCTGAATTAATGATGAGCACAAGCTCACCAATCTGCAAAAAAAACTCCATCTACAAATTGTGGAACAATTTCAGAATAATACTCCTCAACTTAAGATTGTGAAGACTGGGCATACAGGACAATACAAAATATGATCATTCAGAGAATCTGGAGAAATCTTTGTGCACAAGGGAAAATGCTAAAAAAAATCTGTATTGGATGCCTGTGATCTTCGGGCCCTCGGGTAGCACTATATTAAAAAGACAGCCATGACTTTGTCATAGAAATCACTGAATGGGCTCAGGAAGTTTGCAAGTGCCATCCACAAATGCAGGTTAAAGATCTATCGGGCAAAAAAGTATCATCAATGCTGAAAGGCAAATACAGGTCTTAGAGCAGCATATGCTCCCATTCATCCATCCATCTATCCATCCATCCATCCCATGATGACATCTTTTTCAGCGCTAAACAATGTACTGCATCTACTGAAACAGCATGGATTTGCGGCAATAGAGTCTGTGTGCTGAACTGGCCCACCTGCAGTCCAGACCTTTCACCAACTGAAAAGATTTAACATCAGGAAATGAAAAATATGACAAAGAAGACCCAGGACTGTGGAGCAGATAGATTCCTATGTCAGAAAAGAATGGGGCGACATTACTCTCTCCAAAAGTCCAGCAACTGGTCTCTTCAGTTCCCAGATATTTACGGGCTATTGTTAATTGAAGAGGAAATACTATACATGTACAGTGGTAAACATATCCTGTCTCATGCTGCTGCCATCAAGTTTAAACTGAAACACTATTTTTCTTAAAATTTTACATTTTTTCGCAAGTCTACCAAATATTGGCCCGATATCAGGTGTTTTGTGACAGCATTTGTCTTATGCCATGTCAAGCCTTTTTCGTGACTTAAGGCTTGACACTCATGTACTACTGTTTTGTAGTACATCAGTGCTACAAAATAGTTTGCAGGTCTGTAACTGAGCAAGTGCAAAAACTAGACCAGAATAGGCCATAAAGTAACCTCACCAAAGCCAACAAAGGGTTATGGTAAATGTAAAGGTTAGCTAAAACTATACATATCATTAGATAATCATGAAAAAGTAGCGAGTCAAATTAATTCTGACATGATTATTTCAACATTGGAAATCCCTTCATTTCTCCAATTTTAGCAGAGTTCAACAGTTTCAACTCTGCTATGTAAAGATGGTTTCACTCAGTAAAAGGTTGAATATGTCGCTTGCAGCTTAGCATTTGCAGTTGAGCATGAGCGATGAATGCTGCTGGTGGAGCCCGAGTCATTTCACGGATTTATGGCCAGACATGGCAGGGAAAGTAGCTGTAACTTGTTACACACACACAGAAGCAGAGAAGAAGAGAAAGCTGCCTCTGTCTTCCTCACATCAAGGAAAAATGATCTATGGAAGGCAAAAAGAGGGAATTAATATATAGTAAGTAAGCTGTACGTAAGCATTACAGTCTGTCTATTTAGAGCATCACATGTTCAGTTATGTCAGCTTTTCCAGAATTCAAATCAACAAAGAAGCTAAAACTGACTCTTATCAATCCAACTGTAGTCTCGATTAGGGCTTATACGTCCTTATATGTTGCTATTCACTTGGAAAAGTTCTCCGAGTGATTGAATCCTCCATCAAAAAAAACATTAACTCTAAGCCTCAACTACTCAACCCGTGCAGTCTTGAAATGTGGAAAGGGGAACACTGGAGTCATATTTTAGTTGCAAGATTAAAGTAAACTAGTCACTCTCTGCTATAAGTCTAATACTTTTTGACCTTGCTGTAGAGGGGTAAACAAAAACACAAACCTATTAAACTTTTCCCCCCAATTATTTACCAAAAAAACAAAGCTGCTCACAGTTCTCCCCTGCTTAATCAAAGTTATATAATTTTATTAACCTTGACCAAGGATTACAAGCCTAGCCTGTTCTGTGGGTTGCAGAATGTGAAAAGGCATGTTTCACATTTTCTTTTAACCTTACTTGGCAAATAATATACATACAGGGTACTTAATATATAGACTGAACAATACTGTGAAATCTGTCTACATTCACACTTGGATGTCAGCCAGTCCAACCCCAGCTTCTATAGCAGCAGTAGAACAAATTGAAGCTGAACTTTGCTTGGGATGCTGCTTGAATTTAATCGCATAGTGAACAGTATTATGCATTTATTTGCTTTGGTTGTGTCACAGTGGGGTTTCAAAAAAACTGAGTTTACAGGAGTTGATTTGCTGTTGTGCTGAATATGGCCTTTAAATTTTTCTCTGAAGACCATTTTGTAGAATATTTATAATGGTAAAAATACACTGCAAAAAACTTAAGTTTCCAAATTTTTTAGTTGATGTCGCAGTCTCCCATGATACCACAAAAGAGCTGCCACAATAAAAATGACTAATGTAAAACCCTTTTTAAACCAATAACTGAGAAACTGTAACAACCTTGAAAGAAAATGTCTTTCAGTTTATTCATCCCTTTGTCCTCCGATAACTACTGAATGAAAAACAAAACAAAACAAAAAAACCCAAAAAAAACCAAAAAACTTAGTGGAAAACGGCATGTTTTGATACAACTGTCTGCCACCGTTGCTGCAAAAATAATCTCTGTCAAAGAGAAAGTGCAGCAGCAAATTATTAAGTGTGTCTAGTGTTTAGAGCCATTATAAGAGAGAGACATAACTCTCAAGGAATCCTAAATAAAAATCTATTTGTGAATTCTCTAATGGTGGTTGTGGATGAAAGACAAAGACGCAGCCTACGAATGTGCTGGGATGCATTGTCAGTGATGTTTCCTTGGTTCATAGGGTGTTTCTGGTCACACATCATCAGACATGCTTGCCCAGGTGACCCAGCTGGGGTCGATCAAGCCCTGACTTGTGACTGAAGTAACACTGAGTCAAGGCTCACCCCTTGTGATCCACAGCCACCTGGAAGCTCTTTGTGCTGCTTCTGTTGTTGACCTTTTGAGTGGCCCTCTCATGCCCAGCAAGGCATAGACTCTGTAGAGAGAATGGCCAGCAAAGCCTCTACAGCCCACCTCCACTGGTAATATGCTTGCCAGGCCTGTCTTTGGCAGTCCTCCAGAAAACAGCTTCCTTTCAAAAAACCTCTATACAATCGTCCATGGACACAGTTAATTCTATCAGGGCAAGTTGTTTTGAAGGCACTGACAAAAAGACAATGTCTGGTTGCAGTGATGTTGCTGCGATATGTGCCAGAAACTTAAGTTGTCTGATGTGGTCTACCAAGTCCTTTACAGTGGAAGGGCTGATTTTGACTTCTGCTGTAGCATGAACACCATTGCTGGCATTCATGCTTGTGTGTGGCAGATTATGTGCTACAGTAACTACCTATTTTTTTTTTCCTCTACCAAGTTCCCACTCTTTGTAGTCATATTTTCTTTTTTTCTATTTTTTGGACAGATTTGTCCCTTAACTTTTTCCACTTCTTTGTTTTTGGCAGTCTCCCTTGAGGTATTAGTCATCATCTGTGAGCCAATGATTATGGTTCCTTTATTTTGAGGCGATGGTTATCATTCTTTCACTGATACATTCAAAAATTGCTGTGAAAAAGCAGCTGGAAATGCACAGGAGGAATTAACAGTACTAAAAAGACCAATAATCACTTTGGTCTGCAAAGACATGATGTGTAATTACATTTCTCTGGAGGTTCACTTCAGGCGTGTGCATCACAGAGTTTCAGAGAAGTTTGCACTTACAATTGAGGAAAACAGGAGATATGATAAAAAGAAAACACTAATGTACATATGGCATAGATTCAAGCCTGAGTAAACGTAATTTTACAAAATGTGAACAAATATAAAACGTGCTTATGTTGCTGCGAGATGTCACTCAGTGAAACAGCGGTACACATCTGGCTGCAGAGCTCATCATCATAACAACTATGAGGAAAGATAGTGTGGGTCAGGATGTAGCAATTATAACTTTGGCCAAAACAGAGACAAATAAACCTGACAACCAAAAGTTGTTCAGACTGGATGAGTACTTCAAAAAAAAAAAATCCTTAGAATTCTCCAGCTTTTAAGATTTTTTTTCAGCATCTAAGTGAAGCCTGTGATAAATCAGTACTTCTATCAGTACACAGTAGAAATAAAAGATGTAGTTAAAGTGGTAAACTTCACGCAGCAAATCCTCAAGACAGCACTGATGTGTAACAGATCAACTCTTTTATTGTGATTTTTTCATTTATTCATAAAGATACACTATAAAAAGGCAAATATTTTACTTTGAACTTCACTTAACGTTTTAATCTTACTTAGCAGAATTAGATTATATGCAATATAAATAAACTAATAAATTATATGTTGATTTAGCTACAGTGAATTAGCTCCAGCTGTGGCACACACTTTATTGATTCAACAATTATATAGAGTTTGGAGTATATATTAATGTGGAACATTTTTACTTTTACTTCATTAAATTCATTCGCAAAACTTTTTTTTTTAACTTTATGTTAGGTGTGTGTCAAAATGAGGACCCAAACGAAGACAGAATGGTTGCAGGCAAGGCTAGATTTGCAACAAGGCCTGATTGCTAATGTGGCAAAGCTAAAAACAATTAGGCAACTGACAAGGCAGGAAGACAAAGACAGGAAATAAAACTACAGGGGGAAAGCACTTACCAAAACCATGCAGGAAGTGACTAAAACAGAGGCACAAGAGGACCACAGAGTAACAGAAGAAGAGAGGAGACATGATAAAAAGAGAACACTAAGAAACAATGAAATGAATGAAAAACAGACCCCAGCAGTACACCTTATTTTTGGATATTTTTGGATATAGACTTATTTTTTGCAATTTTATCATGTTTGACTGGTGATTTAACACATGCAGTTTTTTTTCTCCCTGTGACCACTGAAATTAAAGTAGAATATTTTGACCACTGTGTATTGTTTTGATGAAAATGCTTGTTTGTTGTCATCAGGACATTTTTTTCAGCTCTCTTATTAATACTCTGTTGCTTTTGTCGGCGACATTGATTTTTATTCAGAATGAAAATGACTTGTGTCTCATAATCACAGCCAGAAGGAAATCCTGAGTGCTATTCAGTGGTATCACAATGGCACACTGCACATCAGGTACTCTGTGATGGAGACCTGCCATTGGCAGATTGATCGTCCAATTACTTTCCCACTTTCTGCCCCTGATGGTGATCAATTGAGCACATTACTGCAATACTTCATTTCAACTAAGGAGTGAACTGAACACGCTAACTATGCAGAGTGACTCTTGATCTATTTCCAGTCAGATGTTGAGGTGGTCTGTTGGTCACATACTGTAGCAGCCACTGCAGAGCTGACCACAAGAAGCCTGCTGCTAATTGTGAAGAAATATGTCATGGACAGATTTCAATTGTTTTGAAGGGAAATTATTCCCAATTCTGCCACTGTGATGACATGGTCCTGCCAGTCTCGGGTACTTTGTGAATGAAGCTATAAAAATCTTTGCACCTGGCTAGCTGCTTTCCTTGTGAACCTGAAGCATTAAATAAAAGAAGTCAAATTTTCTGCCTGCTTAAATAATCACAACAAGATAGAATCTGATGCTGTTTTATGTTTTTTAATACTGTGAATCTAGCAAAAGAAAAAAAAATGACACTAATAGAGTCTGAGTGTTGAAATCTGTTTGTCAGATTTCTGCCATCTCTCAATTTTTATTGTGAGAGTCTTTATTTATTTTCATTATGAAATTCAAGAGCCTCCCAAATGTGTTTTCTTGTGATTTGTTTATTTGGATTTACTTTTTTTTTTTAATCTTCCTTTAAAAGCACCTCATCTTGTAGCGTGGTTGGGTTCACTTTGTACTTGTGCTTGATTTGCTTTTTAGTGTACTTTCACACTTTGCAGACATCCTTGGCCATTAATATTGCAAACTATTAAACATGACATCAAACAACAAACAAAAACCATATCAGGCCAAACTAAAATGGAGCATTTTCAAAAACATGCTTAATTTTTCCAACATGCTCCTTTGGAGAAAAACCAAAGCAAGCAGACTGAAATTAATAAAACCATTATAGCTGTTTGTAGCTCTTTGAGCCTTTTGCAGCCCAGAACAGCATATTGCTAGGTGTAGTGAAAGTAATTTATTCTTTGTGCTATAGACACGTATGAAGTCTGTCTCATTTTGATATGCCTATTAGATTGCAAGATAAGTCATGATTCACTTGAATTAAATAATGGTGGAAAGTGGTTATTCTTCTTAGTCAGTTTAATGTTAATCCATCTATTATGCTTTTAAATTATTTTATGAACACTTTGGAACATTTGGCTATATGGTGGCCTAAAACAGAAGCCGTCTCTTTCTCTTTCTTGCACTCTCTCTCTTTCTCTCTCTCACTCACTCACACACACACACACACACACACACACTTTTGAAAAGAGCTTTTGTAAAGCACAAGGTTCATAATTTTGTGCATTTTGTGAATTCATTTTGGGTAATGTGGTCATATAACTCAACAATAAATCTGGGAGTGGTCACCCGAACCACCTCAACTGGCTTCTTTTGATATGGTTCTGCTCTGAGCCCCTCACTAATGACTGCTTTCCTCACCCTAGCCCTAAGAGAGAGGACGGTCACCCTTCGAAGGAACCTCATTTCTCCTACTTGTATCTGTGATCTCATTCTATTGCTCACTAAAGCTCATGACCATAAGTTAGGATGGGGGTGTAGCTTGACTGGTAAATCGACATCTTTGATTTTAGGCTCAGCTCTCTCTTTACCACGATGGACCAGTGCTCATACCTGCTCCTTCACACTTGGCTATGAAACTCTCCAGTGCAAGCTGGAGGCCCGATGAAGCTAAGAGGACCACATCATCCGCAAAAAGCAGAGATGAGATTCTGAGGCCAACAAGGCAGAAGTCTTCTGTCATTTGACTATGTCCAGAAATTCTGTCCATAAAAATTATGAACAGAATCAGTGGCAAAGGGCAACCCTGGCAGAGTCAAACACCCTCTGGAACCGAGTCCTACTTATTGCTGGAAATGCAGACCAAGCTCTTGCTGCAGTTGTACAGGGATGAATGGTCTGTAACAACGGGCCTGATGGGCCTGACACCCCATATTCTTACAGCACCCCCCTCTCCCTCCAAGGGGTGCAGTTGAATGCCTTCTCTAACTTTATAAAACACATGTAAACTGGTTGGGCAAACTCCCACACACACTTGAACATCCTTGACAGGACAGAAAGCTGGTTGCATATGAACTTGAGTGACATCCCATTCTTAATCCATAGGATTTAATATGAAATTGGCCCACCCTTTGCAACTTCAACTCTTCTGCGAAGGTTTTGCACACGGTTTAGGAGTGTCTATGAGGTTTTTCAAGTGCATTTGTGAGATCAGATACTGATGTTGGATGAGAAGGCCTGGCTCACAGTCTCTGCTCTAATTTATCCCAAAGGTGTTCTGTCAGGTCGAGGTCAGAACTCTGTGCAGACCAGTCAAGTTCTTCCACATGAACTCGTTCATCCATGTCTTTATCGACTGCTCTGTGCAGTGGTGAGCAGTCATGTTGGAACAGAAGGGCCAATCCCCAAACTGTTCTCACAAATTTGGGACGGTGACATTGCACAAAATGTCTTGGTATGCTGAAGCATTAAGAGTTCCTTTCACTGGAACTAAGGGGCTGAGTCCGACTCCTGAAAAACACCCCTATACCATAATCCCCCCTCCACCACACTTTACACTTGGCACAATCTTATAATTACAATAACAGTTAACTGGAATATTTAGTAATGAGGAAATTTGTGATGGGACTTTCGAAAAGACTACTGTTGTATAAAGTAGTTGTAGCTACAAATGTGGGAGGAAACTGGAGTACCCGGAGGAAACTCACGTAGCACGGTGGCGCGGTGGATAGCATTATGGTTAGCACTGCTGCCTCACAGTTAAAATAACATCTGAAAGGCCTGAGTTTGATTCCACCTTGGCCTGGGCCTCTCCCTGTGTGGAGTTTGCATGTTCTCCCTCTGCGTGGGTTTCCTCCCACATGTTCAAAGACATGGGGTAAATGTCCTAAATAAATATAATGGTGTTATCATTATTGTCTAGTGTTTACATTTATTTTTTTTTATTTTTCAAATAAGTTACACAATCGGGTTCTTGAAATACTTGAAATCTTGAATATAATAGCACTTTTCTGAATCTGTTGGTTTAATAACAATTTTTTAAAAAATAATTTTAAAAAGTAAATAATAAACAGGTTATTTGTTAAGCATATGCATCTATTCATTCAAAATCTTAGTAGCAAAATGATTTTTTAATTGAAAGTGTTTAATATGTTGATAATTTGTATATATATATATATATATATATATATATATATATATATATATATATATATATATATATATTAATATTTGTTTGTGTGTTTGTGTGTGTGTGTGTATATATAATTT
>VUQK01041238.1:0-16527 GCA_015106715.1 Bujurquina vittata
GGATGTAGTTATGGTCTCAGGAAATATGAGTATGGTATGTGATCATATTGCATACAGATGTTTTCGAAGTTTAATTTCACTAATGAAGTAATAATATTCAATTTCAGCCGTGCATTCAATATCTTATGTATCAGGAGAAGTGTATTGGTAGTGCACTGCTAATACACAACAATATAAGTCTTTGCTATGAAGATAAGTAATCATGCTATTCTTATATGGGATATATTTTATTTTCTGCCCGGTGCAATAATGTGAAAGCCGTTTGCTGTTCACTGGAGCAAATTTCAACTTTGTCACTAGCTGATTTGTTTAATCTTCTGTAATGCTATAACTTTTTAGAAACACAGTCTACTCTAAAATCTTTTATCAAAGTATAATAAGGTCTAAAAACACATCCGTCCACTGTTGAGCGAACATTTAAGACAAACACTTTTATTTTCCCTTCCTCTCCTTTATAGGCAAAACTCTAATATTTTAAATGTAATTCCCGTTATTATACAGCAATAGAGACGCGAAAGAGCTCAAAACGGTTATTATAAAGAGAATTCAACAGCTCTTACCTGAATCTGGTGCCACTCCTTTTCTCATTCGTCATTGTCTTTCACCCTATAGCGTGGCGCTGTAGCGTGTCTGGACCAATCAGAGCAGACTGTCAGCGAAATCAAAGTTGTTGTGGGAGCGCGTGTGCGAGCGAGCGAGAGGAGAGAAAGTGGCCGGTGTGCGAGAGAGGAGCGAGGCAGCGGAGGCAAGTGGATGAGCCAGGTGGCTGCAGCTGCTGGATATTTCTCCACCGAGTCTTTCTGCACCACTTTGCAGCCTTCAACGCGACAAGAAGGACGGAGGCGGCTTCAAAGCTCATTCCTAGATGGATGCTGTCGATAAGTTGACGGTCAGAATTGGTCCAGCATCTCTGCAAGAGAGACTGTAGGGATGTTTGCACCTCTGCATGCGTAGTTTGAAAATTCCTCTGCCGCTGTGGACTTTGGTTCAGCTTTGGTGCTGAAGTTAGATTTTTCTGCGTAGAAATGACGGAAATCAGCGAAAAAGAGAACGAACCACAAAACCGGGACTTTCACCGACCACAGGCTACTGTGCCCAGTCAACAAGAATCAAAGGTAACGGCACACGCCTATCTAAATATAGAAGGATTCAAAAAATAATCATTTGTTATTCAAAGAGGACTGTCTATCTCTTTTTCTTTGCTGTGTTATTTAAAAGCCCTTCAGTTAGAGCCCATTCTTCTTCTTTGTAATATGGAAATTGTGACTAAGTGCGCGTGTTGACTTTCCCACGAGGCTAATTCTGTGGCGACTTGCATAACATCCCTAACCCGCTTTAATTTAGGTAATTAGCTTGGCCTCAAAGTTGGAGAGCAGAGATTACACGGAGAGGAGTGAGCTCTGTGTGCCATGTGTTGTGGGTGCACAAAATATCAAAAACTGCAAGTAAAGAAAGAACAGTTTATTTCAGTGTAAAGGAAGACACCTCCAGGCTTTTGTGTACGTGCTGTAAACATTAGCGGTACAGTGTCCCAGAAGAGGAGCAGCCCCTGCTGCCAAGGATGAAACCCAGCTGACCTCGTATTAACGCCGCATGGCTTCTTCAATGCATACGCCCATATTGGTTCTGCGCTTTATCTGCTAATATTGCCGATATTTGATTAAGAGCATTCATTTAGGAATATGCAACTTGCAATCATATCAAGTTACTAGACATACAGTGCATTGGTTGTCACTAATGTAGACATGGTGAGTGGGCAGACAGTCTGAACCGACCACCTCTGGAAATAGAATTAAGCAAGTCTCCCTTGAAGTAGGTTTAATTTAGGTTCCAATCATTGGTGCTCCAGTTCTTTCACCTAAATCCATAAGATGATTACCTTGAGGATATCTGAACAAGATTTGGCTGCATTTGTTTTCAGGGACCCTGCTTGTTTTGAGGTTAAAGTGATGAATTCATTATCCTTTGCTGAATCCAGAACCATTGTAAATTCTATGGCCAACAGTTACTATTATTGGCATTACTATTGCTGCTGCTTTTAGCCTTACTTTAATCTTGTTACTTGAGCTCATTTTAGTTTTATCTGTTGCTTTTTTTGGTTTGTTTGTTTTTCCAGTGTTATGCGCTGACATCTTGCTAAGTTTCCAACATCAGAGGGGTTTGCTAAAAAAAAGATAAAAAAATCATCATTGAAAAAGTGGTGAAAATAGAACAATAAGGACAGATTCTTACACCAAATGCCCTTCTTGATGCAACCCTCGGGACTCGTGTCTCCTCTTTCACTTAGTAGATGCTCTTAGGTAACTTTCGCTTAGCAGATGAATGTGTAAATCACTACACTATGGAACCCCTGATAGTAGTACAATAAGGACATAACTAATAAAATAAAGGATAAGGAACTAGATACTGGCCCTCTTCAAAATAGGACCAAAGGTGCTCACATCTGTCATATTAGCTGATGTTGAGTTTTAGTAACTTCAACTTTAAGCTTTCACCCTAGAGCACTAGAGCCAAATGCTTAATGTATACTTCCGCAATGAATCTAGGTAGCGCCTAAAACATAACCTATACAAGTGGCAAGATCTGTTGCCAGCATCTAGTTTATGTTCATCACATTGGTTGTGTTGCACACCAAATGTGACATTACCACAGCTCCGTACCCATTTATACTGGCGCCTGAGGTGCTGCAGTCTTCACCTGACGGACAGGTGCCACCACCTCCACATCAGCGTTGATAGGGGAGTCCAAGTCAAAAATAGGAGGCATAGCAATCGTAATTAGTTTCTCCTGAAAATCTCTCTTTTTTTAGCTTTTAACAGAGCGTCGATGGCGAGTATAAACTAGGTGTCATACTTCTGCATGTTGAGCTTGCGTTGCTCTGCAGTTTTGCCTCCAAAGTGCACGTTGGCGGTGGAGTTTCTCCTTTTGAGTTCATCGATTCTCCTCTTGTTGATTTGAAAAATGGCACTAGAAGATGTAGTCAGAAATGCATAGAAGAAAAAAAAAAGAAATGCATGGAAGGAAACAACTGTCAGTCGGTTGTTTTTGGTTGCGTCAATTTGACATGTACTTGCATTTGCTGGAAGGGACATGTCAGGTTTTAGCGTAAGTTACGGTCATAGGATTTCAGAAGCGTCATACCTCTGGCATAGATTTATCGTATAAATAAGTATAAATCCCACTTAAGGATAGTTGCCTGCTTTGCAACCAATAAGTTTTTTATTTGTTAAATGGACTCGTCATTGCCAGTCTTCAAACTTAATCTTACTAAACCAGCCTAAATCTCTTACAAACATGGCTTTAAATCTCCAACGACAGCTTTAATTGCAACAAATATCACACTAACAATTCACATTATGCTCGTCTTTTGTTGGTCATCACCACAGGGACCTGGAACAGGCCTGGCTGGAAAGGCTCTTTGTTGTTGTTACTTGACTACAGACGGCACAATGGATGGTGGGTAGTGAGGTGCTGCGTGAATTTATGAGCCAATCAGCTAGCATATGTTTGCTGTGTCTTGCTAGTGGCTGGGTCATAATTCATGCGACTGGTTGTCCAGACAAAACAGAACTGGGAGGAAACAATCCTCTGAGCTGCGTCAGCCATGTCGTTCTGTTGTTTGCCAAGCCAGCTGCTGGCAGCCATGACCTGTTCCCATCCCGCAGAAGAATAAGGAAGAGGAAAGGGGAGGGAAAGATTAAATATGTGCTACAACTGGGTCTCTAACAGTAATCTGCTTGAGAGTATCTCTAGAGATTTACTGATTTTTTTCTGTCAGTCTAAATATTCTTAATTCTTTTCATGTCGTAACAGTTTCTTCCTACTGCTTTCACTCTGCCTCTCCCTTTCTGACTGCTAACAACCAATCTTTTTATTCTTTCTCATCTCTTCAACAGCTCTCCTTTATGTCCCATCCCTTTCCCTCTCTCTCGCCACTGTCTCTTAGCTCTCTCAGAGTATTTATTGCACCGCTAAGTGGGCCCACTGGCTTTCTTGAGTGATTCTAATAGAGCTGGTGACAGAGAATGAGTAGTTATTCCACCTCCTCCACCTACGGGCAAGGTGATTGCTCCAAAAATATTATTATTCCTCTCTAATCACTTGGAGCACATGATGTTCAAGTGTATTGCATTCAGTAATGTATTTGCTTTGCTTTCTCCTGTAAATACATTTTACATGAAGCTACAGCCAGCAGTCTTGGTTTAAAATTGAGACTGAAAACAGGGAAATTGGTAACCTGGCACTGTCCAAAAGCAGCACAATTATTCCTGCCAGCATCTCTTAGACTATCTCATGTCTTATTTAATTCATACAATTTGTAGGAACACATACAGCTCAGCGATTAAGGCACACAGAATAGCTTCCTGGATAGAGGACTTTTGTTGCATTCCTCTCATAATTTGTCTTTCTCCTGCCAGTAGGACAGGCCCAAAACACCTCACATAGGAGGCAGATGCCTCAGTTGGCTCCTTTCAGTGTGGAGTAGTGGCTCTACTCTGATCTACTCTTAAATGACTAAACTTCTCACCCTATTTTAGCCCAGAATACTCTACAGAGGAAGCTCATTTCCTGCCACTTGTATCCACGATCTTACAGTAGCCACAACCATAAATCGTAAATACCTGTGAAAAATGTAACGATTTACACTAAATGGGTGTGTCTTGCAGAACTGTGTGTCTGTATCTTAGACTGCCCTTAGTATTATTTTACAGATGTGAGAAGTTTGTCTTCAGGGCTTTCTGCACTAAAAAAACGTTCTACCGCATGGTTTTTACCCAACTATAGTCTTTTCCTAAACCTCACTAACCAGTTTTGTTGTCTAAATGTAACCAAACTTCAACATAGTATAATATTGAAAAAAAAAGTCAACTAAGCTACTTGAGCGAAGCAAGTAAAATAGACTCATCGTTGCTCCTTACACTGATTTTCTTGCTGTCACATCACCTAGAAGACTCCAAGAAGACTTTCTGGGCTTTTTCAATGGTTTTTGTCAGAAGGAAATAAGGTCGGGGGGGTAAAAACACAGGAGAGAAAAAGTGTTTCAAAGAGATAGTGAAAGGTGCTGCAGCAAAATGTCTCATTGAATATGGGCATGTAAACCTGTTGCAGTAGAAAAATTAAATAACAAAATCATTATCGATCATAATATGGGCTCTTTAAAAAACCACCTTGCTAAGTAGTGGATAAGGTAAGAGCTGTGCTCAGAATCAGCCGCTACATAAAGTTTAATATTCACATTAGACTTTGTGTGTAAATGCTGACAGTGCTAGGTGATAGTGCTGTGCCCCATCCATAGTCCCTATGGACCACTGCATTTTCAGCCAACACAGAAGACATTTTTATAGAGGTAAAGTTATAGCGCAATTTCTGTCTGACTTTGCCCTTCACAGTCTCTTCTCAGAGCTCTCCTCATTCTGCTTTTCCTCTCACCAACTTCCTTATCAGCTTTTTTCTCCTCTTCACTCCTCTTCATCTAATTAATTTTTCACTCTCCTCTTTGGCAATTTAAATAAACTTTTAATTGTAATTCAAATATATCTCTTTCTCTTTTTCTGTCTTTCTTCTACCTTAACTGCTTGCCTTTGGACATAGAGCCTTTCTCCAAATTTAAGTGACTGGTTGAAAGTTTAAGGGTGGTTTAGGAAGGGAGAAATTACGCTTCCTCGTGTCTGAGGAAGGGTAATTTACAGCCCGAAATGTCACTCTTGTTAAGGTTTTGATTAAATATTAATCAGGAGTTTTGCTGGTGTGCGGACCCCTTTTTCTCTGTTTCCATTGGTTTAGGAAGGGGACAGGATATGAAGCCAGAGTTCATAGAAGATATTGTGCAAGAGGAAAAGTAAAATAGAGGACATAAGAACTCAACAAAAGATAAGAGTGACAGTAATGACTATATTATGGATGACCATGATTCAGACAAACTGTAGATAGCACCCTAAGTGTTAAGTGTTAATCCTCAAATGTTTCTAATCTGAAATATTTGCAGTTCATTAATCAAACTACATAAATAGATTGCAGCAAAATGGATGATGATGCTTTTCTTTAATTTTTTTTTACATTTTTTTGTATAACTTCTTTGAAAAAGCATCTAAGTTTAGTTTTTCAGATGCTAGGATCTGTCTACAGCCATCATGTGATTATAGTGTCTAGAGGATGGTAATGAAACCAAATGCATTGTGTCTCTACCTGTGTCGTTGTTAGAAGTAGGTGAGTGAATGATGCATCCTGACAATCTGTAATACATTTGTGTTTTATCTGTAAGAAAGATGGACTTATCCTTTTGACCTTTGCAACTAACAAGAGAGAAGCTGTCAGAGAAGACAGATAAATGGTTGGGAGACACACTGAGACTCTGATGTTTACAGCAGCAGGAAAAAATAGATGTTCTTGACAGACTGCAAGCTCATACACCAACTTTTTGTTCTTTATTGCCTTATTGTTGTACTTATGTATCTTGCATTGTTTTGATTGATGATGAAGTCAGTAAATTACTGTCCTTAATTGAGTTAAAAAATGCTGCTGAATCAGCAGAGTCCCATGTACAATGTCAGGGTAAGAGTGGAGTCAGTGGGGAATAAGCCGGAACTTTGCTTAGTACTGACCTTAGGTTATTGCTTTAGGGACAGTGAACTTCTAAGTTATTTTCTCTTTAGAACATAAAGCTATTCAACCAATGAGATGGAAGAAATTACATTTTATAATTAATAGTTTTCATTTCCAGCCTTACCAAACCTGGAAAAAAGTGCATGTGTGACTTAATATTAAATTAATTTACAACAAAAGCTTATCCATAAGATGCTTGTGTTGCTAAGCAACTATGATGTAACTTAGTCATCTACTCAAGAGGGTACTTCTAGTACCGCATTGACATTAAATTAATACAAATACAGCCTTGACTTTTTTTCCAAGAGTAAGACATTTTCATCAGCTGAAGCCTTTAACTGATCTTGTTTCTGTCTACTCATGTACACCCCCAATCCCACAAAGGTTGGGATGCTGTGTAAAATGTAAATGATTTGCGAAACTTGTATTTTGTTCACAGTATAAAATAGAAAATATATTAAATATTTAAACTCAGACATTCTACTATTTTATGAAAAGCATTAGGATGGAAGGGATTAAGGGGAGACAGTAATATGACAGAACAGCTGCAGATTGCACTGAGACGAGTTGAGAAGAAGCAGAGAATTCATTGGTGGTGTGAGGGAGGAAAAAGATGCGAGAGCTAACGTGTGTTCTAATCACATGAAGTCTCCCCTAAATCACTTTCGCTATGTTTTGTGAGTTTCTGCTTTTTTAAGCTTCTGTTGCGATTTATTCAACTTCCGCTGTGTTTTGTGTGCTTTTGCAGCATTTTTCTATCTGTTGGTGTCTTTATAGGTTGTAGTGTGTTTGACCTATTAGGGTCCCTGTAGGACAAGTAAGTGGTACTAAAAAGAAAAATTTAGCAACTAACTATGCCAATTGACAATAGGTCAGAAACATGATTGGGTATAAAAAGAGAGAGGTATAATTTCTCAGAAGTAAAGTTGAGCAGCTCTTCACCAATCAGCACAAATTTGGATCTTAAAAAACAGAGACTTCTAAGGTACATTTTAAAGCACTACCGTCCAGGCTAATAGGACACGAGTGCAGGGGCTTCAGAACTTGCCTTTCCAGTACTTCCACTGCTATACAGCAAAAATTAACTATGGGCGAATCAGCAAATTTCAAAATTATGAACAGCAACATAAGCAGCAATGGTAGCTTATGTTGCCAGGGTACAACTTGGTTTAACACAGAAAACAGCCTGTCAATCACAGAGTTTGTGACGTCATTGCTTTGAAGCCGACCAATCACATTAGGGCCCTTCTTCCTTTGGACTCCACCCTCCAAACTGTAAAAAGTCAGACTGATTTGCATGAGTAGAATTCAACTTTGAATGAAAGTTGTGTGTGAGAGCATGAATCTGCTCTAATTCATTCCAAAGGTGTTCTATCGGGTTGAGGTCAGGACAGGCGCAGGCCAGTCAAGTTCTTCCACACCAGGCTCGCTCATCCATGTCTTTATGTGCCTACTTTGTGAACTGGTACACAGTCATATTGGAACAGGAAGGGGCCATCCCCAAACTGTTCCCACAAAGTTGGGAGCATGAAATTATCTCAAATCTCTTAGTATGCTGAAGCATTGAGAGTTCCTTTCACTGGAACTAAGGGGCAGAGCCCAACTCCTGAAAAACAATCCCACATCATAATCCCCCCTCCGCCAAACCTTACACTTGGCAAATTGCAGTCAGACAAGTACTGTTCTGGTGGCAACTGCCATTTCAGACTCGTCCATCAGATTGCCAGATGGAGAAGTGTGATTTTTCACTCCAGAGAACACGTCTTCACTGCTCTAGAGTCCAGTGGTGGTGTGCTTTACACCACTGCATCCAACACTTTGCAATGCGTTTTGTGATGTAAGGCTTGGATGCAGCTGCTCGGTATTGAAAACCCATTCCATGAAGCTCTCTACACACTATTCTTGAGCTAATCTGAAGGCCACACGAAGTCTGTAGCGTTTGACTCGGCAGAAATTTGGTATGTGCCTCAGCCTCTGCTGATCTTGCTCTGTCATTTTATGTGGCCTACCACACTTCATGGCTGAGTTGCTGTGGTTCCCAATCGCTTCCACTTAGTTATAATAAAAAAGACCATTATTAAACTAAATGAACTAAACTCAATGAGTAATCTAGATAAATAATTGTGATTTCAGTAGTGATAAAATAATTGCGCTAATTGTTTTAGCCATATATGTTCAGCCTTGTTTACACACAGAAATGTATTTGCATTTTAAAGATTAAAATTATAGCAAACTGCATGTTTTACCAGATACCATCTGTCTTACTTTCCACCTGGTTTAAAACTGTGTGGTAGCACAGAGATGGCTAGACTTGGTGGCAGTGCAGTATAGACTGCATAGGACCAACAGTTAGTCAGCACTATACATACATGAAATATTAATTATTGTCTTAACCACGTACTTCTTGTGGTTACTAATCATTCAGTAAACTAATTGTGCATATCCCAACCTACAATGGCGGCTTAGCATCAAGATATATTTTTATTAGCCTAATTTGTCATAAATGATATATCATTGTGAAATGCTGGGAAGGTATTGGGGGAAAATGATTGCCTAATCATTACCGAATGGCAAATAGCATAATTTTAAAATGAAATATCTTTCAGGAACCTGCCCTGAATTTTATATTGGTCTGTGTTGAATCAAAGTAACCAACTTGCTGTAAGTGTTTTTCCTTACCATTGTATGAACATCAAAGAACCATTGTGATTGTCACCTCATACTAACTACAAAGCTTCTTGTGCAGTTAAGCCCTTTAAACGGCTGGATTTGGGGATGCAAGCTGCTTTTGCTGCACACTTTGGCAGGCAGCTTGTGGGGCTGGTGGAGTCTGCTTGCAAGGATCGCTAAGACACAGGACTTCAAAAAATATCCAGATATTTTGAAGCCACACACAGAGCTGTGAATCCCACAGAGAGGAAAAGATGGGAGAATTTACGTTGAGTCTTGCTTTTTTGTTCACCTAACATGGTGACATTTAGTTAATCTTAATGTTCCCTTTACCACCTTGAAAATGAAAGTATTTCTTAGAGGCTGATCGAGACAGCCAAATACAGTGAAAGTGAACTGAGTAATGCCTGCAAAATTAGGAAATCCTCCACAACTTTTAACAACTTCATTCTCTACCATGATTGCCTCAACTTTTTGGGACCTTTAACTCTTACTGTTGTTCCAACGAAGGATGTGTGCGTTTATGTGTGTCTGAGTGTCTTTTTCTCTGATTTTAGCAGGTCAGCTGCATAACCCTATTACTACCACTTATAAGGTGATAATGCAGATCAGGACAGATTACTTAAGAGATTATAACAGCTCTTTAGCTCTTTTGTGGCAAAATTGTGAGCAGCATTGTAATGCAACAGCAGTGGAACGGCTTAAGTCAAATATAAGCAGAAAAGGAGCCTGGAAATTTTATGTAAAGGTATAAAATAACTGCTTCTTACTTTAGTTTAACAATACCTGAATTAACCTAACCTTGCAACCCTTCAGGAGCTGCACAATATTGCCACATAAAAATATTTCCTCTCTGACATGTCGCATTTTGGGTTGAGCTTTATAACCAGCTGCTTAAAGCACTGATTTTCCACCATGTAGTCACATCAGTAACTTCTATCCACCGTTTGCTCCTCCTGTCATATGGAGTGCAACTAGCGAGTGCTCTAGTGATGCTCATTGGAATCATTTGTTTAGTTTTGGGTCGCACAACTCCTGCTGCTTCATAGACTGGCTATGCATGATGGTGTTTTTTTCCCCTTTCTTTTTACCTCAAGTTAGGACGCACATTTGTTGTTTCCACTTTTAGCAGGAACAATTTACTTAATCATTGTGCCTTGTTGGAGGTTGTTGAAGTAGCTCCTGTTTTAGATGCTATCATCGGAGGCTGACTTGCAGCTCTTGCTATCAGACATTCCCGGGCTTGTCTTGTTGTGTGGGCATCAACAACAAAACTGACAATTTTACCTCTCAAGGTGTGTTTTGAATGAAGAGACAGAACTTAAAACAAAGGCTACTTACACGCATATGCCTGAAAAAGTAGAGTTTGGACTGGTTTGTGATGTTTGTTCGAATCAATGTGACCTGCACTGCAGTTTGTTCTGGAAGGCATTTCCATTTGCACAAAAGGTTGTTTGAGTAGATGCACTTTTCCCTAACCAGGGCCAGCTGAAGGAGTGCCTAATGAGGTCACCTTTAATTCACATCTCAGGTCACTGCAAGAGTGCCAAACACTGTGTTGTGAAACTTTGAGAATCACAAATAACAAGAGATCGCCTGAGAAAACACTGCAGTGGGTTTGATATGTGCAAAGGCTAGCAGAGACTGCAACTGCCCCAGGAGAACATAGATTTTCTATGTACAGAAATCAGAACAGAACAAATTAAACACGCATAAATGGTAAATAAAATGCCGTGCAGTTATAAGGCATTACTGTAGAACAATTTGGGTCATCTAAATTGTTTGGTAAGATAACAAGAAGATTAAAGACTTAGGAATGAATTGAAAATCATAATGTAATTGATCTATTTGTGGTTCAATCATTCGTCAGCTATTAGAGCTTGTAATGTACACTTGAAGTTATTGGATCAAGATAAAGAAAATGAAGCATTTCTTGTCCACACCAGACTCATAAACCTAACATAATGGTTTATGTTAGGTTTGCAACTCCTGAAGGGTTGCAAGGTTAGGTTACTTCAGCTGCATAGTTTATGTATTTTGCACCCAGTTCACACTGGACCAGTTTCTTGTCAGAGCCACCAGAGGTGAGAAGCCATATTTAAGGCAGCTAAAACTGAAGGGGCACATGTAGTAAAATGATTGTTGTTTTCTTTTCTTTTCTCTGTAAAGAAAATTTCTGTTCTATGCATTCTAGATGACTTGGGGAGGGGGGGGGGGTGCTTCATTTCAATAATTTGTTGCTAGAAGCAATTCGTTTTTACCAGAAACCTTCTATAATTAAGTGATGCCACACCGCTGGAATTTTGCCTTCAATTTTTTACTTGGCTAGTTATTTTGAAGCATTAAGTAGGTCTAACTTTAATTTCAGTGCTACTCTAGTCTAAAAACTGCCATGTAATGAATTCCAGTCATTTAATCCATCCATCCATCCATCTTCTTCCACTTTTGTGCAAAACAAGAATTTCACAAGCTTGACATTTTTAATAATTAGATCCCCATCTTTGCTAATATAAAATTCTCCCATAGACTTTTCTGATGCCACCAGTCAGAATTGGAGGACAAGCTTATTCCTGCCATTTGTGAGCAGCTGGAGCTGTATAACTCAAGTTCAATTTCATATAGAGACAAAAAGTGAGGGCTTGAAAAAAAGCAAGTCAAATTGCAGGATTTCCTGGTAAGTTCAAAAAATATGTTGATGTTCTTTGATGTGTTTTGCATTCTCATCCACAGATAAACAACACAAAACATATCAAGTAAAAGACAATTAATTTCTTCAACCTGTTAACAATTACACAAATCACAAGCCAATTAAAATATTGCACATACACTTAGTAAATGCACCTGTAGCAGTAAAAACTGAATTCAACCCACATTTTTCCGGCCAATGTTCCCCAACAAAATATCCTCCCCTAGAAGAGACAGAACAAAAGGAAACACCAAAGCAAAACAAGGACAGGCCAGTGATGGAAACAAAGTAATCTCAGGGACCAGTCATGTGGCCTACAGCTGAGACGAGGATACTCTGGAGGCCGGCTGGGTGGCCAGGGGAGGAGACGAGGAAGCTGTGGAAGCTAGCTAGATGGCCAGCAGAGGAGATGAAGCTGTTCAGGAGTCCGTCCACGGCAACGGAGCATGTCTGATAGCTAGGCAAGTGGCCAATGTCTAGAGCCGACTGTTCCCTTCTGGTGGATTGCCTGGAGACTGCTGCTGACAACGGAGATTGTCAGGTGGCTTGACTGGAGGCCAAAGACGGTTGTAGGGTCAGCAACAAAGGAGACCCTCTAAAGGCTGTTGTTGAAGAAAGTGATGGGACACCTTTGGTGACTTGGCAGGAGGCTGACAATGGTGATAATGCCAGAACAACTCAAGGTGATCGGCGGTGGAGACCCTCAGGTGGCAAGGCGGGAAACCGGCATTGGAAATAACCTTCCAGGGGCCAGCGACGAAGAAGACAGTCTCAAGAGAGACCACATGCATGCATGCAGTTTATGCAGTCTTTGGAGGTGCAGGCTGTGAAACAGAAAAAGTCTCTGGTACTGCACCTGGCAAATACCATTAAGAGTCTTTGTCTCTTCTGGCAGAACAATGTGAAATTCAGTCTTTGGCATGGCAGACTGAGTTATAAGAAAAGCAGTCTGTTTTTGCATGCTCAGCAATATTTAACACATTCTCAACCTCAGCTGGCACAATGTCTCACTGTGCAGTCTTTCATTTAGAGGTGCAAGGAACTACAGTCTTAGTTTTAATTTATTTTGGTTACAAAAACAACACAGTCTATGATGACAGTGGCCACTCTTCATTCAGCAACTCAGTAATGCAAAATTCAGTGTTTAACTTGATGACTCATGAAGAGATAACTCAGACTTAGAAAATGTACACTTAGTTTCATGACCTGGCTCATAAACAAATAACCCATTACAGTTATTGGCTTATGCCGAAACAGAACTCTTCACTTGATTACTGTCCGACACAACAACAGTAAGCTTAGCCTTAAACTTCTCTGGCCCAGACTCACGGGAAAAGCAATCTTAGAGAGGCCAGCATCACCAGATGAAGGCCAGGGGGCAGGCTGAAAGTCAGTCTTGACTAATGGTAAGGTGCCGATACTGGGAGCCCCGTGTTCTCCAGGAAGAGGGAGCCTTTGAAGCTGGTTCAGCAGATGCCTCTGATGGGCTGAGTGGCATCACGAGGCAGAGGAGAAGGATGGCATGGGGTCAGTATATCCCAGTCACTAATGACTGCAGTAGGGCTATGTCACAGTTCTTGAGCTCAGGCACTGTAAACAGGACATAGGCAAAAGTGGTGGACCGGAGCCGGCAGGCGAAGAAGCTGAAGAATGAGCAGCTGGTGGCAGGCAGAACCCACCCACTCTCACCTTTGAGGATTGCAGAGGAGTGGCGAATGAAGAAGAAGCTTGGATGCAGGACTGTGATGATTGATGCGGCAAGGATGAGGAGTTCTCTGGGTGGAGCAAGGGTATAGAGACTGGGGCAGTAGCTGCAAGAGGATGAAGGGTAGAGATGATGAGATCCTGTAGGCAAGTGGGTAACTGTTCCACTAGGCTGGGATTTTCCGAGGCTACCTGTTAAATCCTCGTTAGACTGCCTCAATGTGCTCTGGGCACACTTAAGAGTCTATTGAAAATAAAAAAAATCATCTCACGCTCAAAGCGTGAATCAGACTAACCAAACAGGGGAAACAAAACTGGGAAAAAAAAGCACATGATAGTAGGGACAGGCAAAGTAAAACAGGAAGTACGCAACCATGGATACAGAAATGCAGACTTGACAGCTCCGGCAGAGAGGCACACTGAGGAATACCATAACACATAAATGAATGTAACACAGGAAGGTAGACACACTGAGCAAAGAACACAAAGGAAGAACTAAACTCTAAGGCACTAGCACTGAGAACACGGCTAAATATACTTAACAGAAAATGTAAAAGAAACAATATACAACCTAATGATCTCAGAAAAATAAAGAAAACCTCAAAGTCCTGAAAAGTCAAAATCACTGGGCAACTGACCCAGGATTCTGACAAGTACTCTTTATCTCAACTAAAAAGATGGAAGTTTATTCCAATATGACATAGCTTGATGCAATACAGTTTTACATTACATTTACCAAACGCGCATTGGCGTTAGGTAAAGGTAAAAATGTCCCATAATTGCATGTCTGGTATCATAAAAGTATCTCATTAGTATATGTCATGTGAGAATACATGTGTGTAAGGCTTTTCAATACACATATATTTCTAATATTAAAAAAAATAGATTACATGCCAACCTGTCCTCCTCCCTGATCCATGACAGCCTGGCGTGCACCCCGTTCCTCAGTGAGTAGTGGAGAGCAAGATCGGCAGCTCTGTTTTGAACTAGCAGAATCTTGCTTAATCTTACTTATTTTGTTTTATGTTGCTATTGCTAGATATCTTTATTGCTTGTACTTTTACTTTTGGAACTTTTGGACCAATTATTTTTGGTGTAAAACTTTTTTCATGCTTGGTCTGAATATATCATTTCTGATCTTTTTTTTTGGTGCCCTCTTGTTTATAGAAGTTCATCTTTTTTTTTTAGCAATTATTATTGTATCATCTGTGTTGTATAGTTCTGTTTTCCAGTGTTCCCAACCTTTATTGGAAGAATCTTTAGCTCATGGCATGATCACACAAACATTGCATTGCATTTCATTACTCATGAAAATGGAAAAAATCACTCGATCGGTAAAGCTCATTATATTTCAGGACAAAGCAACCTGACCAGAATACAAAAACATTTCTCAGTTATGATACTTTTTTTATGAACTTAGCACAAAACGTAAGGAAATTTGTGTTTGGTTGATTATGTCTTTGTTGTAACAATTCTTCTTGGCAATAAATCTTACACCATTTGAAAGTGGGATTATTTCCCCTTAAAGGGTACCACATTTGTACAGAAAATGCATTTTTGGGTTGAGTAGCAGATTTGAGTATGTGGGTTGCACCCCTGAAAAACTGGCCAAATCTTCTCTGCCAGTGCCAAACAGCTTATTCTGCTATTGACTCTTGTTGGGAACTTCTGGTAGCCCAGGTGCTGATAATCAGGCTTGTCATCATTGGAGGCAATCTCAATTCAGAGAGATAACGAGATGAGATTCTGTAGCCAGTGACAATCCCATATCTCTACAGTCTGGGATTGAACTCTATGCTCCAAGGTGACAACACTTGCCCCCACAGAGCAGGGTTCATCAAAGGCTCCCTCCAGACTACCGCCATTCCATCCGCTCCAGAAGTGAAGAGGATGGAATGGCCTGCCTGCAGGCATGAACATCATGAGGATGAAGTGCCAGGCTGTTGGGCCTTTGTAAGGTTCATCCACATGCTACGGAGGCTCCTGTTGGTTAAATTAATGCATTTTTTAATTGCCAATATGTCTTGTTTCTTCAGACTTCAATCATTCAGTCTGATAATTGACTTCAAACAAGATTCACTTGCACAAATTCATTTCCTTTTAAATGTGGCACCATTTAAGGGGAAATAAAGAGGCTTTCCAATGGTATAAGATTTATTGCCAAGAAGCATTGTTAGAACAAAGAAATAACTGACTGAATACAAATTTCCTTACTATTTGTGCTACGTTTATTTAACCATAGGCAGAGACATTTTTCCTTTTGTAATTTTGTTTCTTAAAGGGTTTCTCATGCTATCACTTCTGTTTTGTAAGGGTCACTCACAGGGGCCCTGTAGACAAAGCAAATTCATTGTACCCAGTGTGTCTTTCTGGTATCTGGATTTACTTACCCTGATGCTGGCAAATAGAATAACTGGACACAGGAAGCTGATTATCAACTCGTGAAGATAACACAGGGTTTCCAATGTCTGGTCACATTATCAGCATCTGGCCAATGACAAACATGGATAAGTACCATCAGCAGAGCAGCTAATTTTACAAAGGAAGATAAAGCTATAATATTAGAAGAATGTGAAGAGGTTAAACAAACAATACAGACTGAAAGCATCACAGCTGCTGCAGACAAAGCAGAGGTGTGAGTGTGTCAGAGGAAAAGCACTATACAGTAGTTTAATATTAAGAGCGCTGTATGAATGTATGCATGCTTTAAACACTTTGGTCATGTCAATAAAGTTTACCCTATTTGAAAACTGGAAAGAAAGCCAACTAATAATGGCAACTATATAAGTTAAAACATTTATCAATATGGTTAGACAGTTTTAGTTTTTATTCAGCTAAGACCAAGTAAAGAATGAAAATAAAAA
>VUQK01041240.1:0-15042 GCA_015106715.1 Bujurquina vittata
GTAACCAGGTTTCTGTAAGGCACAATAAATCAATATGTTGATCAATTATTAAATCATTTACTTACAGGGACTTGGAAGAGAGAGACCTAATGTTTAATAATCCACATTTAATTGTTTTATTCTGTGGTGAAGTTGAGGAAGCTATATTGTTTGCTTTGGAATTTTTATGCTTAAATAGTTTTTTGCTGATTTTAGGTTTGTTTTTTTGGTGGTCTGGGAGCAGGCACCGTCTCTATGAGGATGGGGTTTTGGAGGGATGGCAGGAGGAGAGAAGCTGCAGAGAGGCGTGTAAGACTACAACTCTGCTTCCTGGTCTCAACCCTGGCAGTCAGGATTTAAGAGGGTTAATAAATTTGGCCAGATTTCTAGAAATGAGAGCTGCTCCATCCAAAGTGGGATGGATGCCGTCTCTCCCAACAAGACCAGGTTTTCCCCAGAAACTTGCCCAATTATCTATGAAGCCCACGTTGTTTTCTGGACACCACTCAGACAGCCAGAGATTCAAGGAGTCACTCCTGGTCTGATTGGGGAGGGGACCAGAGAAAACTACAGTTTGAAGGGTGAAAGGTCGTCACTGTGCTGTCTGGCATCATTGTGTGTGCCACACACCAGGCGCATTTATAAATGAATGTGATTTGTTTAAACTGACCTTTAATCTTACGCTCAGTTAAATTTTTCATGTATGTGTGTGTTCAGGCCAAGCTCCCTGCTCAGACTGAAGTGGTCACCACCGAGGACCTGATGGCTCACCTGGGTAAGAGCAGATCCGGCAAATGTGGGAAAAATCCTCAAGCCAAAGCAGCCATGCTGACGTTATAGCTCATCTGGGATCCTTTTTTATTGTTAAAGGTTGATTTAAAGAATAAATGTGAAGCATGAACGTGTTCTTCTAAAGGAGGTCACATGTATTGATGTCAGCAAGCGGTTAAATGAGACCAGATGACCACAGCCTCATGTTTGGGCCGATGATTGAAATCCAGAGATTAAAGAGTTCACGCAGAAACATTAGGGCTGAAAAACACCCTCAGTGGCTGTCTGAAGTCTGGAGGGTCTGAAATGTGAAGTAGACCCGGGTCAGGATGGACCGCTGGGTGCTCTGCTGCTCCTCGCTGATGCTGTCTGTGTTATGTGTTATTCAGGAGAGTGTGTGCTGACCGTCACTCCCAGACAGAAGGCTGACGGCATGGAGCTCAACTTCCAGCAGGTACCCAAAAAAACCTTCATTTTTATTCTGCTGTTTTGGACTCGTTCTAACCTGAATCTCAGAACAAGCTCACATTTCCAACCAATATCAAAATGAAGCTCATTTCAAGAGGAGTATTTTCATGTAGTTAATATTTATTAGATAATCCCAGTTCGGCTGTGTCGTTTAGGCCTGTATCAGCAGATCAGTGTTGGATGAGCGGGCTTGTGTGCACAGCCTTGCTAGTCAGATGCTCTTCATCATTGCGTGAGATGAAGGTTTAGTTCACGCTGAACATGATAAGATAAACTGGGCTGAGCTGAAGCCAACTGTGTGTTTGCAGAACATGAGCGATGCCATGGCAGTCCTCCCGAAGCTGTCCACGGGGCTGGATGTTAATGTTCGCTTCACTGGAGTGACGGACTTTGAATACACACCCGAGTGCATCGTGTTTGACCTGCTGGACATCCCGCTGTACCACGGCTGGCTAGTTGACCCTCAGGTGACACTGCATGTGTTAAATTGTGTCAGCATTAATGCAGGACTGTGAAGATGGTCCCGATATTGTCATAGGAAGGTTTTACCAACAGGTCGGTGGTTCGATCCCCGACTCCTCCAGTCTGCATGTTGTGGTACCCTCAGGCAAAGCATCTTCTTCTGCGTGAGAGTGTGTGACTGAATGAGGCCTGCAGTACAAAGCTTGGTTCGAGTAAAAAACCCTTTACAAGCACCGGTCCACTTACCATTTTATGGATAATGTCAGGCTGCTGATTGGCTGATGGAACTGCAGGTGAATAAAAACATAAATAAAACAAAATGTGACGACCTGCAGCTCCAACCTGAAAACATGGCGAGCAGCAAAATAACATAAAAAATTCTAAATGTAAGATTTTTAAAACATAATGAACAAACGCTAAGAAAACAGTTGTCAAAATAGTAAGTATACAAAATGTTTTTAATGACGATTTTCACATCACACCCCAATCAAACACAAGGTGGGGCTATACACACTGCAGTACCACAAGTTGGAACAAGTTTAAAAAAACCTTTGTGTCCATGTGACACCCTCGTTTGTTTCTTGTCCTGGGGCAGTGGTCAGTCTGACCCTCTGTGGGAGCCGGAGTTCTGGCGCTACCCACAGGACAAGTGGCAGAATGGCACTAAATTCCTGATTGTGTGTTCAGAGTCCAGAGATGGTGGCTGCTGTGGGAAAACTGAGCTACAACCAGCTGGTGGAGAAAATCATTGACTACAAACATTCTGCAAACAGCAGCCGAGTCAGTGAAGGTAACATGTTTAGCCACTGAACATGGGCTGAAGAAACATGTTGGTACACAATACTGAACCTGTACACAGCGGGTCTGAACCTGTGTGTGTGTGTGTGTGTGTGTGTGTGTGTGTGTGTGTGTGTGTGTGGGTGTGGGTGGTGACCAGGTCTGGTAGCAGAGCAGTTTTTGGAGTCCACAGCCACTCAGCTGTCCTATCATGGCCTCTGTGAGCTCAACACGACAGCCAGAGAGGGCGAAATTTCCGTGTTCTTCAGGAACAACCACTTCAGTACCATGATCAAACACAAGGTGGGGCTATACACACTGCAGTAACCCGATCAAACACAAGGTGGGGCTGTTTAATAGAATAGAATAGAATAGAATAGAATGCCTTTATTGTCACTATACAGGATGTACAATGAGATTGGAGGGCCACTCCTGATCAGTGCCATAAAAAGAAAGTCAAACTTCCTAAATACAGAAAATAAAAGTGCATTGAAATATACAAAGATTAATAATAATTAATAAAGTTTTGTCCTCTCAGGGGCACCTGTATCTGCTGGTGACGGATCAAGGCTTCCTGCAGGAGGAATCTTTGGTCTGGGAGTCTCTTCATAATGTTGAGGGTGACGGAAACTTCTGTGACTCAGATTTCCGACTGTGTCATCCTCCTCAAAGAGCACCATCCACCTCCAGCCCACCCAGTGCTCAGGAGCAGCAGCGGCAGATCGACCAGGTGAGGTTACCAGATACCTTTGCCACTGAGCACATTGACCCGTTAGTGCGTCTCTGATTGCTGTTGTCGGTATCAGGACTACCTGGTCGCTGTGTCCCTGCAGCAGCAGCAGGGCGGAGCCCCAGGGCCCCTCAGTGACCTGGAGTTGGCCCGGCAGCTCCAGCAGGAGGAATACCAGCAACAACAACAACTGCAGCAACAGCAGCAACTCCAGCAACAGGGATCAGCACAGCAGGTAAGCTGTCTGCGTAGTTTCTCAGTCATCCAGGTCATGGCGGTTTCTGGAGCTTGAAAAAAGGGGACGAGACTTCCTTGTTTCAAGCTGCAGAGACCACAGCAGGTAAACTCACCTGGAGATTGGACATCGAGCTGTAGGTAAGGCTTAAAGACCACTGTTATCACATCTGAATCCAGGATGAGGTCCCAAAAAGTCCTAAACTCTAAAGTTCATCTGTCACCATCACCTTTAAAACACTTGAATCAACAGGAGTGTTAGCGCATCGCTTTCCTCTGAGTCACCTGATGGTTTGCCAGAATCGCTTCAAGGCTGTCCAGAAGACTTTTCCATGGCTTCACCGAAATCCTCCCACACTTGATGGCTTCCTTCACCTCTGGTGTCCATCATCTGGTTTGACCAACCACCTTGCAGCTGCAGCTCTCTGCAGCAGCCTCAGCAGTGGAACATGGTCTATTTGGACTCGGTGTCCTCAGACTTGCTAAGAATGCTGCCAGATGTCGGAGTTAAAGATCTCAAAGCCAGTCCTCTTCCAGGCATTCCCACTGCACCCCACTATATGTTCAGGCCTTTCCAGCATCCTCCCCCCGTCACCTGATCCAACTCATCATCAACTCCTCTCTTCAACACCAGAACATGTGACCACAGATCTGATGATACAATTACAAACTTGATGATGGACCTGCAGCCTGTGGTGACCCGGTGCCACAGACACATATAGACATTAGTCCAAATCAGTGTAACAAAACTACCAGGTTCATAAACGGTTACCATCTCCATTCTTTTACTGAGCTTATTAATCCGAAGAACACTTTAACTCTGTAAACATCAGCCTTGAGTAGGAAAAAGAGAAAGCAGATCAGCTCGCCGTGTTGGTCACGTGAGGTAATTACACCTTTTCTGTTATTCCAGGTCAGAGGTCAGGGCTCACAGCAAACCAGGAGAAGAGACAAGGACTCAGACTGTGCCCTCCTATAGACTCTTCTTCACCACCGTCACCATCATCATTGTTGTCTGTAATGCCATCAGACTTCCTGGTGTGTCTTCAGCAAGTGAGGGAGGAGGTCACGCTCAATGCCAAACCTCAGCGCTTTTCCTTTGTTTCACAGGTCAAAGGTACCGTAGGCCAATAAATCTGCCTTTATGATGCACGCTTCAGCTGTCACCAATGTCTTCATTAAACCTCAATAAATATCGGTTATCTGTCATTAATAAGACCTAACCTGAAGCCACTGCAGTCAGATGTTTGTCCTCCCTGATTTTAGCAGAGTGTATGACTGAAATGTTAAATCACAGCATAACCTGCCAGTGATTCAGTATTTATGTTCTTTAGCAGGTTTAAAGCTTATATTCAGAGTGGGTTGCTCCTCTGTACTGCTCCTCTGTAGGCTTCCTGAAATTGGCCAATCAGAAGAAAATTGTCTTAAAGGGGGTGGAGTTAAAACAGCTTGTTTCAGACAGAGGATGAACTGAGGGGCTGCACTGAGGCCCGACTGTGAATCATGCAAAGCTGCTCTGGTGGAGTCCAAGATTAAAAACTGCTGCCCGGCTGTCGTGGATTAGTGACGGGAACGGGACAGTTTTATGGCCCTTGGTCAGCATGCCGCCCTTGTGCTGGTCAACAGGTGTGTGAAGTTTGAACAGTGTGCATCTACGGTGTGAGTACGAACGCCCAAGCTCACATCGTTGAGTTCTGGCCAGCGTTCAAGCTTTGGTGGAACAGCCAAGGCTGTTGCTATAGCGCAACTTTTTCTTGGAAACAGCTGAGCTAATGAAACGAACGAGTGTTAATGTGAAGTTATTCGTGGCGAAGATTGAGGATCAGAGAATTTCTGAGTTTCCTGTGCAAGTGTGCTCTTAATGCCAACATTCATCCACAGATGCCACAAAGTCTCAAACAGCTCTGGTGAAGAAGGTGGCGTTTCGATTTGTTCCCAGAGGTTAGACTGTGTCGCATGAAGGTCTGTGAAGGTGACAGTTGGGCTCAGGTATCTGATGGTGGGCCTCAGTGCAGCCTCAGTTCAGCTATTCTGAAATACGGCTGAAACCCAGTGCTGGTTAGTCCCGCCTCCTCCTACGGCTGGTGCCGAGGTTCCAAAACAGTAAAAAAATGTTACACTAAACGTCATTTCTGCTTTTCTTTTGGAAATACATTGATTCCAAACGTGAGAGTGGCTGAAGATGAAAGACCAGCTTGATGTTGAGCTCTCTTTGTCCTCCACGAAGCATCAAAATCTTCTATACCGAACAGATTTAACTCTGAAAATGAAGAATTCAGCTCAGTTTTATTTATATTGCACCAAATCACGCCAGTGAGGGGAGAGACGGAAAGGCGGCTTCCAACGTACCTCATATGACCATATAAGGATGTGACATCATATCGCTCTAAAAGTAGACGTTGCCCACTGGATGCATTTATAAGAGGGTGTAAAAGCGTGATTGTGAAAAAGACTTTCCAAAAAATATTCATGACAGTTTAAAATAGGTGATTAAAAAATCTGAACCCTTGTGCTGTAAAACATAAACCTGCTGGTTTGTTACCATCAGAAATGCAGAAAATGACGTTTTATCTGCTGTTTGAAATGATGGAAGGAGCAGATGGTGGTGTGGCTCAGAGACGCTTCTGAACCCTGATTGAAGCTTCGTGAACACTTCGTAACACCTTGAAGCCTGGAGGGCAAAGGTTCTGTGGGAGTCTCTGATCTGTCTCTTTCTCAACTTTTCTGTGACCATTTTGAGCAGAACTTCCTCAATGTTCGTCTAACTTGACACAGAAGCTGTGGAGGAAAAAGAAAGTTCAGATTGTGTGTGTGTGTGTGTGTGTGTCACAGCGCCCCCTGGTGAACACAACTGTTTTCAATCGCCGCTTTATAGCGTGGCTGGAAGCTAAAACCAGGAGACCGACTTTCTCCTCGATCTGTTCTTAACACCCTTTTTTGTTTTTGTTTCCCAGCAGAACAAATAACATAAAAATTGTGCAGAAAGTTACGGGAGCGGATTGTTTTTATCTGCTAAACATTTTAGAGGAAGCTCAGGCTTCATTTCATTTGTATAAAATCCTGTGAAGAGCAGCCTGGAGTTACAAACAGCTGCAGCTGATTCAGTCTGTGCCATGCTTGCAAAGTTTTCAGCCATGAAAAATCTGCCAAAATATCAAATATTTCCTCAAACGTCAACTAAAGGGTGAAAGTGCCTCCGTCACAGAGCCGAGCAGAACCCTGAAGGTGCCAGGATGACGACAAAATGCCAACGACAAAAATAACACAAAATAGCCGTCAAACTCACAAATCTGTCTTTTGAATTTCATATTTTTATTAAATATAGTTTTGCCCAGAGGCGTTTTAATCTAATTAAATTATTTTGTAATTTCATACTTTTGTCTGAATATTCTGAAGGGATCTGATTAGTGATCTAACCACTTTGACTAGAAACAGGAAATCATGTTAATTCATTTTAAATGTTTTAAAACTTACTCAATTCTTTTTTCAATGTTTCAAAAATGTGGTTTGAAGATATAATCGAACTAATCATTTTGTCTTAAGGGAGAAATTTGTACAATTTTTAAACTTTTCTGTGTGTTTGTTTAATTTCTAGATTAGCCTAATAAGTGAAATGTTAATCTGATTTCTGTGACTTGAAGCTTCAGCTGTTTTGCACTAGGTTGCGATAATTGTGTAATTCTTGGCAGGAAATTAGTTATTAGTATGACTTCAAATCTCAGAACTTGGACTCAAAGATTTTGGTACTTTATGCAAAAAATGTGTTAAGTGTAAATGATGTTGACCTCTTGGACTTGAACTTTATTTTCTTTTTCAAACAGCATGAGTTGGATGTTTGTGTGTGCAGGAATCTTCTGAGAGAAGGATTTTAGCAGTTGTGACTTTGGTGCCTCACATGAATAACTGCAAACTCAAAATGCTGACAGATTATCGTAACCGTGACTTCCAGCCGGTGCTGTGTGTAATTTCCTGGCCTCTGTATGTTTTAAATCTGCTGTGGAAACAAAAATAACCTCAGGGGCGATTTTCAATGAAACACTAAATGTGTTGAAACTCGCTGGGGTTTCTTCTTCTGATACAAGGTTTTGGGGTGAAACGACTTAAAACGTATTCTAATATAAATTAACAGTAAATTTAACTGTGACAAAAAGATCCTTAAAATGTTCCCATCATACCTGCCTGAGGGTTTCAGGCGTAGACGGTAGAAAAGCTGGACGTAGCTACTGTGCCGTCACCTGTTGCTATGTGAAATGCTGTTTGAAGCCTCGAGATGAGTTCCGGCAGTTGCATCATTGTTGCAGAAGACCACAGAGGATCCTCCCTTCTGCAACATGGTCCAACTACGATTTACCACTGATTTGTCATACAGCTGTCGCCATCTGCTGGCCTTCAGATAGAGCGCAGGTTTCAGGCTGTCATTTTTCTCATTGAGAAGTTATGTCCACGTTTTTTATCGTCTGTTTGGTATTTTATTTATTCCGTTTTTTCTTTGGTGTGACTGTTGGCCGCTGCCACACTGTTCAGGCTGTTTAACCTGTCATCCTGTCAATAAAAACTCAGAATTTTAGTCCAGTTTTATGTATTTGTTAAACATTAACATGCATCATTATTTCTGGTTTTTCTGTCTCTGCAATAAAACTTTATAATCATTTCTCCACCACAAATAGAAAAAACATTTTGAAAGCTGCATTTGTAAATTAGTCATGAAAGTGCAGAGGCCAGTTAGTAAGCTAGATGTATCATGCTACATATCTACATATATACGTATACATGTGCTGATGTTGGTAGTAACCACTGATATTGGACCTCACATCTCATATGTTCATACTTCATTATTTATATAGTTTGTTTAAAATCAACATTGTTGCAGGACGTTATGGAAAATGTCTGAAAAACCACACAGGCGCCGTCAGGAGCAGGTTCCAGGTTTATTGAATAAATCGCCATGCAGTTAGTCAGGACGTGAAGGACGGACGCGGTTCTGTACATGATGAAAAACTGAAGCAAACAGGAACACACCTGCACTTGTCGGCTGGATTTTAACAAATGAACACGAATATTCTAACATCTCGCTGCAGAGACGCAGATTTACATTCTGAATGTGATCGGAGGCGAGGAGGAGCTGCAGGAGAGGGTCAAAGTTCACTTCACAAACCAGCAGTTTAGAAATAACAGCCAGATTTTAACATCTTTAAACAGGCAGTCAGTTCATGTCACTCATTTACGCCAATTTCCACATAAAAATATTTTTCCGCATCATTTTGCACTTAAATAAAAACAAATTTGAGTTAATATTTTGTGTTTTCTGTGACCAGAAACAGCAGGTCCACCTTTAAGTTGAATTTCAAATACACTAATTTTCCTTTTGGAGGTGGCCAGACTCGTCTTCCTCACGCTGAAGCTTCCTCCTGTCTCCCGAGATGATGCTGTTTGTGAAATACCTCAGAAATCACTGAAGAGTGTTTTCATACAATTTTTCTTCACACAGTGAAAAGTAACGTTGAGCATGACGTTAAGCGTCGTTAGCGTTTCCCATAGAAGTTCGTTAAAAAACAAACACTAAAATGGCTGCGGTGATAGTGTTTAAATGTTTTAGTAAAAAATGAAAACAAAGAATCATTTACAAATGACAAACATTTCATAAATGCACTTAAAAGTTTTTCACATTGAACTGTCGACTGTTCAGAGCTGATGAAAGAAAGAAGGCAATGAAAGGTTTTCAGCAGCAGGGACGAGTTTCAACCAACAGGTTTCCTCCAAAATCAAACTCAACGCCTTCGTTCGGCTTTACAGGTATCTCTGCTTTTAACAGCACATCAAACTGACTTTATATTAGACCAAATTTGTAAAAACTTAAAGAATTGTATGAGCCTGAATTGTAAATAAATGTGCATAAACGAGGAGGACACCAATACTGAAACTTGTCCCAGACGCCGTCAAACGCAGAGTATAAAAGCACTTCTGAGGGCCAAACTCTTCGTCCCTCCTGTTGCATTGATAAA
This sequence comes from Bujurquina vittata, assembly GCA_015106715.1. Classification (NCBI taxonomy): domain Eukaryota; kingdom Metazoa; phylum Chordata; class Actinopteri; order Cichliformes; family Cichlidae; genus Bujurquina; species Bujurquina vittata. The sequence goes on from VUQK01041240.1 coordinate 9,424, forward strand.
TTTGTACCTTCTGTACGTCTCAAGGCATCAGTTTTTCTCATGGGAAAGTTCATGTACATAATTACAAACAATGAATGCATGAGTGATGCTAATCTGGTAAACTTAAGACCAACGGCAACGTGATGCTGCATTCACAACAACAGACCTCCTCCTTCAATAGTGGTCAAAATATGCAGAAATCAGCCATCCAAAGAGGAGCTGAGCCATCAAATGCCGGCTTTATTCCAGCGAGAAGCAGCTACGTTCCACCAGCTGACCCTTCATCTTATCACAGTTAATTATGCATTAACGTACGCAGAAACAAAACATAACTCCCAAAGAAGAGGGAGTAAAACTGCAATAAGAGTGGTTCCAGTTTTATTTTACAACAGTAGTCCTGGTACTAGTGGTTGCTGTAAACATTTGTCCACATTTACATAAGAATTGTAAGTTGGATTAACGTATTGATTTTGTGAATGAGTTTCAGGCAGTCTTGCTAATGATTTATAATCAACTGCAGCAGGAGAATAAAATTACTTCTTAATAATTTTAGACGAGTTGGTCGGTGCTGTTGTGTAACAATACTCTCCAATAGAAAAACTTTTTATTAGCATCATAATGCTAGCTAGCTACTTAAGAGCCTTAGCTAAAGGATATAAAATAGTCAAAATAATCATATCCACTTATTAAAATATTTTTTTATATTTGTAAAAAGAAGTTAGTGGTTAGTTAACCATTAGCATGACAATGACTGAGTAAGTTTGTTTTCTAATAAGGTAATTTAATAAACCATTAGTTTGGCTTTACTGCTAATAGTTTTAATATTAATTTCAAATACTTATCTCTCTGTATACACACACACACACACAGACAATTATAAAATCGCACTTACAAAAGTCACAAAGTCATTGTCATACTAATTGTCATACCAGCAGTGTTGCCTATTCCTCAGTAGGGAAAGTAGCAAGTGGCTGTCCTAAAAGTTGCTAGAAGCCGCTATATGATGACATAACAGCGGGAAAAGTTGCTAGATTTGTTGCTAGTCTCCGTTTGGAACAAAAGTTGAGGTCTGCAGACTTGCGACATATAGCGGCAGAATCACCAAGCCGGAACGGTGCTAACCAATTAACTCCAGCAGTTCGTTAACGCATCAGTAAGTGCACTCAGCTAGTTTCATTAGCTTATTGTTTAGCTGTAACAAACATTTTTTCAAATTGTGGTCACAAATGGAACTGCAGCTAAATGTGCAACAGCCACCAATGAACCTCTGTAAGTGCAAGAGGGACAAGCTAATATTTATAGACATGACAACTGTGTTGTTAGCTAGTCTACGAACACCATCATACATTTTCTAATTTAGTATTTTAAGTAAATAAGTACATTCCAAATACACAAAAAGATGTTTCTAAGTGTAGGACACTGGAATAAAGCCAGCGTTACAGCATCAGTCCTGTCATCTTCATCATCATCATCAACATTAAAGCTAAAACTGTTAGCTTTCGCTCAACACTGAAAGCACGTCTGAGAAAAACGATGTTAGTTTCAGTGGCCGTTAATATAAAAACATTCACACGTTCATGATCATCAGTCAAAGAAAATAAACACATCAGTGTCCACAGAGCCACTTCTTCTGATTGGCCAGCATTAACCACAGGAATGTATATTGGGGCCAATCAGAGAAGAACACTATTGAGCTTTTAGTGTGTAAATAAAGTTTTAAGTGGTTCAATTCTCCTGCTAAGACCCATTTTGCTGCAGCTGGGCAGCCATTTTGGCTCAAAAAAGACAGTTAATCTTCCTGTGCCTTTTTTGAAATCCAACACTGTAGAGCATTATGATTAGCATTTTTTTGTGTGTGCACAACAAATTGACAGAAAAACACACAAATTTTTTTTTACAATGAATATTTTTCAGAAAATAAAATCAGACCTAAAAGGACACAGCATAACAAACGCTAAAATCACCAATTAATGGTTTTTTTTCACCAGACACTTGTCACATTTGATAAGCATTTAATAGTTATTTTTCTAATAAATCAACAAGTCACAACATTTCTATAAAAGCTCTCAAGGCAACTTATTGTGTTTTTTTGTGCTGATGCTAGCTGGTCAAAAGTTCATACAGGCAGTACAGCTCATAAGCACTAAGTTCTGCCCCTCTACAGGCTACTGGGAGTCAGCCAATCAGAAAAAAGTAGACTTTTGGAGAAGGGGCCCTTAAAGAAACAGGAACTGAAATGGCATGGAGTTTGTTTATCTTGTTTCACTTGGATTTTTAACATCCACCCACAGTTATGCAAGAATAAAAGCAGGATGTTTGACACACTGTGATAAAGGCATAACGTCACAGCTCCAGTGACGAGCTGGATCCTGTGAGAAATGTCTGGTGAAACCACAGGAATTCAACTCATGGAGGAAGATAAACCGATATTCTCAGACAGTATTTCAAACGGAATGGATATTTCAGCCTCTCGTGTTTCTTTCTAAAACATGTTCTCTGCGTGTGCAGAGAACAAATTTAAGGTTGTGCTTTTTCCTCTGGGTTTGTTTTTGAGGGCAGACAAACTCCTCCGGTCACTGCTGGTGTTCGCGTCCACTCGGGACTTGGTTTAAACACGATGACGAGCAAGCTGCTGCCACGTCGGCCTGAACCGAGTCACGCGTCTCCTCAAACTTGCATTTGAGCTTCTGAGGGTTTCATGTCTCACTTCATTTTAAAAGAATTATCTGGAGAAAGTGTGCGGCTTCTGCACGCTGTGTCCTTAAAAAAACAAATCTCGCAATTTTATGATTACAAAAAAAAAAGAGAGTCTGTAATTACAGGATGTTTGCAGACAAATTTTGAAAATTTAAGCTTACGTGGAATCCAAAATATTCAGATTCACTCTTTTTGGGCTTTTTGTTGAGAAAAATGTTTTTTTCTGTAATTTTGTTTTCCTAATTAAAGATAAAGAATATTGGTGATTCTGTAAACAGCTGGTATGAGCTCTGCTGCTGGTCAGTTTAGTAGTGATCTGATTAATCAGCTGGTTAATAACAGCAGTGATGATTACAGTCATTTCCGTGTGATGAGCAGCTGGAAATCGAATCTGCGTATTTTCAGAAATGATGTAATGAAATGATTTCTGCCTCCATGCAGCAGCAACTTCGAGCCCTCAGACTGCCGGCTTAGTCGAGTCCAGTAGAGGTGCGTCAGGTGTGAATGAAATCAGGCAGCAGTGCCGGAAAAAAACCATCTGTTAGCGTTTCTGATTCCAGCCGCCATCTTTGCTCAGTTCAAAGCCATGTCTGAAGGTGACCTCACAGCCTTTTGGGTCACATGATGCCGTTGGTGACATACTGAAAGGAGTCGTAGAGTTTGGTGGTGATGGAGCGCATGGACCCGTCCACCAGCTGCTCCACCAGCAGCTGCAGCTGCTCCTCCGTCAGAGACATGTGGAAACGCTCCTTCAGGCCGCGGATGGTGCTCGAGCCGTGAAAACACGGCAGGTGGGACCCTGAACGGTTAAAAATGAATACATAAGAACAACTGGATAACGACTCTTTTTACAACTGTCTAGCACTTCCAGCACCCTCCTGCACTTCCCTGTTCTGTGTGTCAAATGTTACTCCTCGGCCTCCTTTAGGGATCATTCCCAATTATCAACATTTTCCAAAGTGTACGAACCGGGGGCAGGGAGATTAATACCCAACGTACGTTTTTCAAATAGCTGGCAGATGTCTCGGGGGGGGGGGCATTTTTTAAAGTCACTGATGATTTTTACCCTCATTAATAAAGAATATATAAAAGTCAGTTTGCCAAAAAGTGGCAACATTGGTGGCCAAAAACTGATTGCAGCTTCAAATATGTAACAGAAATGTGACTCGACAAGTCATTTACAACAATAAAAATACCAGAAATTTTTTTGGCAAATACAAGAAATCATTTCTTGGCATAGACCGGCTACTGAGATGACTCCGCTGCCACTGTGTACAGTGTGGTCATGTACATTTTGCATACATGCAGTGCAGTACACATTCAAATCAGTTTATTGCACCCTTTAAATTCTAATATATAGGTAAATATGTTTGTTACAGGGTGTACCCTGCCTCTCACCCTATGACAGCTGCAGCCCTCCCACAACCCTGAACACGATAAGTGGAAGAGAATGGATGGACAGATTTTTATTAGTGCAACAACACAATGTTTTAATAGATAGTAAACCGTGTATTTGACACCAAGATTTAAACACCAGGATGTTTTTAATGCTTCCTCTTACATTAAAATATCAAAGAACCAGGTGTAATTAAATGTCATGAAAAAAGGTCAACATTTTCTTTGTACACTTTTTTAGGGGGGGAGTGTGTGAAAAAGAGTATTCTTTGTACACTGTGGAAAATATTCATAATTGTGAACTAGGGTAGCTTAGCCACTGTTAGCTTCCCCCTAGCAGCTGGAAAATCAGGCCAGCTAGGTGACTGTGAGGAGGAAGCGTAGTCCTAAACAGAAGCCCTCGCTACACCACCAACCCGTTCACGTCTCTAATCGTTTTTCTCCACTCGGCGACACACCTGCCGAGGAGCAAACTCTGGTTATTGGCGACTCCGCTTTGAGAAACGTGAAGCTAGCGACAACAGCGACCATAGTCAAATGTCTTCCAGGGGCCAGAGCAGGCGACATTCATTAAAATGTGAACCTGCTGGCTAAGGCTAATCGTAATTGGTAAGATCATAATTGACGTCAGCAGTAATGACACCCGGTTACACCAACTAGAGTTTACTACAGTTTACGCTGAATTGGTGTGTAACTTGGACAAAACCATGTCAGGTTTGCAGTTTTCTCTGGACCCCAATCAGGCCAGAAGCAACATGTTTAGCTGTGTGTTCTCATAAAATTTGATGGCTGTGTAAATGGTGTCCAAAAAAACAATGTGGGCTTTATGGATAATTGGAAAAGTTTCTGGGAAAAACTTGGTCAGTGCCGAGCAGCTGCCTAAACTCTGCTCCCAGTGAGGTAGATTATCTCGTCAATAGTTTTAAATCCTCACTGCGTACGACTTTGGATACTGTGAAAAGGAAAGCCTCAAATCAGAAGTGCCTGACTCTATAATTCCCAAACGTGCAGCTTAAAGCAGATAACCCCTAAGCTGGAGAGGGAATGGGCTAGGGCTGCAGCCAATGTTCCCTCTGATTTTTCATGTGTCTGGGCATACACAAAATCCCCCTGAGCACACTGAGGACCACAGTGAGCAACATCAGATGTGCACGCTGTGGCCACACACCAGCATTACACCTGTTATAAACCAGGGATCAGAGCAAGTTACATGGCTTATTAAAAGAATCAGATTACAGCATTTCCATTAGTTTGCTTTTAATATAAGTGATTTGGCCCACTTAAAATTGAAAAAAAAAAATCTTGTCATTCATGACATGTGTGTTATGTTGTATGTGAGAGTCGTGCTTTGGCCAGGCAAACTCACTTGCTACTTTGGCTTCGCTGCATGTTTTGCAGAGCAAACGGTTCTTTTTTTATTTTGGCTTGTTGAGTGGATGTCCGCCCTGCCAGTTTGCTTAGCCGTGATAATGGGTTAGCATTCGCGTCACTTAACTCCACCACACTGTTCTTACCTAGCTAACCTGCACGGTGCATATGGACAAGGCA
>VUQK01041243.1:0-13165 GCA_015106715.1 Bujurquina vittata
TCGGTCTATGCTGTTCTCTCTTCCTCTCCTCCGCCTCGATCACTCGCTCCAGATTTAGCCTGGCTTTTGATTCCTGGCGGGAAGGACATCCTGGATTTGGGGGAGGCAGGAATCGAACTTTGTGTTGTCTGATTGGTGCTGCTGTCAGTGCTGAGGGTGTGTGATAGTGTTTGTGTGTGTGTGTGTGTGTGTGTGTGTGGAGGTGGCCTGAGAGCAAAGCCGGAGGGAGGCCAAAGATGGCCAGTGAGGATGCATTGGAGGACCTAGCACGGGATCAATTGGGTGATAGCGCGCTCCCCGCTGAGCAGGCTGACACAGAGTGTTCGGTAGGCCGCTGAGGCCAGAGCAGGCCTCAACACCGCCGCCTTCTCACTGCTTTCTTTCCCTGCATTGCTTTCTGTCAGTTTCCTCATTCGTTTCCTGTAAAAACACCTACTGTTTGACAGCGAGTCACTTGTGAGTTTTCATGGCTGTTCACTGTTGTGATTTCACCCTGCTGCCTGATTTGTCTTACACCTCGCTCCAGAGGTTCTTTGTCGTAAAACACCAGGGATTAAGTTGTATTGTGTTGAACACGAGTACGTCAGAGCGCAAACTCTCCCTTCCTGCCCTTCGTGGTGTGTCTCTGCATCCGCTTTCTCTTCTGCCATGAATGGCCGCTGCTCGCGCTCATGCTGCTCAGGTATGCCACCTCATCAGTGATGCTATTAACTAAAACATGCATTCATGCGCGTGTCTCTGTCTGTTTACATGCATATAAAGAGTGCATCTGTTGTTCTTCTACACCAAGCAGCATAACATAGTTGACCTTTTTCAACAACCAGTTTGTGAGGCATGCTTAGTTACTTTGCTTCAGAGTTGTGTGGTGGCCTAAAATTGCATTAAAGCTGCAGTTAAAATCCTGCAAGCTCTTGGCCTGTGCCATGTGGTTTGGTTGTAGTGCATTGTGCTGCAGATGGATTATGGCTTTAATGAGAACAGTGCTGTAGCAGTAGCCTGCGTGTAGCTGGATGGACACAGAGACCTAAGCAGCTGTAATCAGATCTGCTAAGCTGGATGGCGGGCTGCACCGTGCAGTGAAAGGCCCCGAGCAGCCCGTCATTAAACTCTAGCACAGTGGAGGCGACAGCCCTCTGATGTGACGGCTGCCTTCAAGATTTCACTTAGTTTCCACTGGGAGTTTATTTGCTCAGTTTTTTTTATTATTCAAAAATGTTTCGCTTCCTTTTTGACCTCATTAGGTTTTATTTGGTTTATGGGCTTCATTTGTAAAGGACAAGATATAAGATGTGCAGAATAGTGAGTGCAATACGCACAACTGACATTCACCCCACGTCTCTTTGTGGTGACTAAATTGACCGAGCCATTTCCCGTGTATTTAATATTTCATTTTACTGGAGACTATCTGAACTTTAGGAGCATTCCCTTCCCATCGTATGCATGTAAACACTTTCCTCGTTGTTCTTGTGAACAGAACGAGGTTTAGTTAGTATCTCCAACTTCTGCTATTTAAAAAAAAAAAGAAAGAAAAAGAACTAAAACAGGTGGCATAATTTTCTTCTAAATTACTCGCTCCGCCCTTCTGTCGTTGGTGCTCATCAAACCCCTTCACCGTCTAATGCCTCTGTCACCGTCTCCAGTTCACCTCCGATCTCCTCTTCCGCAACATGATCTGATTTTGTTTGAAATATGATCACAACCACCCAACATCTATGCTTAAATCTATTTAAACACAGAGCCCAAACACTGCTTCCCAGGGGGCGCAATCCTCAACGAGGCCTTCCCCAAACCGGCGGCCTAGCTTGTTGCTTCATTATCAGCAAACATTAAATTTGAATTCCTTTTTAATTAACATTTTTAAAACAGGCGTTCTTAAACACTTTTCAACAACCCCACCCACATAATTTAAGAGAGTAGCTAAATCATGCTTTCCCGCATCTTTTGTCATACATACACGCTTTTAAAATGAACAATTAAACATTTTTAGACTCAACTAACTGTGTTGCCTTGTTAAATTAATACAGTCTATTGACATTTCAGCACTGCGAGCTCCCACATTAATGCCTTTATTTTACTTTTAGCCTCTAGCCACCACCTTAATGATAACTTAACGGGTTACTTGCTAATAGCTAAGCAGCAAACGTTGCTGTGTAGCAGTTGGTAACAACTAGTCATGTGGTAGTAAAACCTGGGAAAATATGGCACAAACCCTCAGACCCTCTGTTTGGGAGGGGCAGCCAATCAAATTAAAGTTGGCTTTAAGCGAGAGGAGCTAAAACAGCTTGTTTCAGACAGATGATGAACTGATGGGCTGAACCAAGGCCCACTATAAGTAAAATAAGGATTATTATGAACTGTGAGTCATGCAAAGCTGTTCTATTATAGGCCTAGAAAAAAATATGGAGTTAGACATAAACGCATCTCGTTTATGCTTCTTACTGTTTTTGTTTGCTTGTGACCCATCCAGAGGCAGACCCAGATTGATTTTAGTTTGTATTGTTGCTGTTCTCATCTTCAGTAATCTGGTTAGTGTTGATCAGCAGGAAAGCTGATGTGAGCACTCAGCTCCTCACACGCTTAAGTGGTGCCCCTGCTCCGATGCTGCTTCACCGCGTCAGCTTGGCAGGTTTCAGATGTGAACGAGTCACTCGCAGACATGCAGTTTTCCTCCCCTTTCATCCTGCAGCGCTTCACTTTGTCAAATGTGTGCAGGGCGGCTGTTTCTAGCTTTTACTGTCATAAGCTCAGCTTTGCTCTCACTTGGAGAGAATCTGTTTCTCAAGTCAAACTGAATAATCCCTCTCATACACAGCAAGCAAAATTTAGGACAGTCTTCTTTTATGTTGCTGCTTTGACTCCATCTTCACCACCTTTACCTTTTGTGTATGTTATTTAACAGTAACAATCGTTTTCCTTTTTTCAGAGTGATCCAGACAGGCTGTCAGTGCTCCAGCAGCTCGGTCTGGACCAAAACTCCGACTTTTCCGACTCCGGCGTGCAGCAGCGGCTGGACGAGCACCGTGAGAGGATTCGTAGGGAGATCCGCAAGGAGCTGAAGATCAAGGAAGGTGCAGAGAATCTGCGCAGGGCCACTACAGACAAGAGGAATGCCCAGCAGGTGGACTCGCAGCTCCGCAGCTCCAAGCGCAAGCTTGAGTCACTCCAGGCTCAGCTCCAGGAGCTGGATGCTCACATTGTGGTCAAGGGCACCGAAGAAAACAAAGGTACAGTATCCACTGTGGAGAAGTCCTTTACTGCATCTGTATTTAGAACATGCAATGTATACAACAGATGTTGCCTGCACTATTCTAGGCCTTTTTACTCATTACTATACATCTTACTTTTACATCAGGGATTAATGTCTTCGAAAAGTATGAGAAGAGAGTTGTTCAGAAAAATCTTGCAGGCTGAAAATCTCCTTGGATGGTACTCCAGCAGTATTACCAACATGCTCATAATATCAAGGAGTGAACAATACCTTAATAAAGTCAGGAATTTTGAAAAGATCCCTCTGCTTTAGCTGATTCCTGCTACTAGATTTATGCTTCTTAAAATATATACCACCTGGGGAATTAACTCTGCTATAAACTGAAACCTGATGCCTACTGAAAGGCAGGAAATCAGCATAAAACACACAGCAGTGTCTTGTATGTTGGTAATCTATGGACTAAAATGTGTGTTTTTAAAAAAAAAAAAAAGTGATGTTTGAACAGAAACAACCTGACCTCCTCACCTGACTATCTGCTCCTCTTGCCAGATGCTACTAAATCTCCAGGACCCGTCAACCAGACATCCACCAATCAGCACCGCATTGCAGCTTTGGAGCGGCAGCTGAACATTGAGCTGAAGGTCAAACAGGGAGCGGAGAACATGATTCCAATATATGCCAGTGGAGGCACCAAGGTACTCAACTGGCACAACCACCAGCCATACGTTTTACTCACTACGTTTACTGTCGCCTACAAATTCTAATGTCACGCCTGTGACGTGATCTCCTCTTGTTTTTCCAAGGACAAGAAGCTTCTCCAGACGGCTCAGCAGATGCTGCAAGACAGCAAGACAAAGATCGACATCATCCGCATGCAGATCCGAAAGGCCATGCAGGCAACAGAGCAGTCTGAGGACAACCAAAGTACCCGTCATGCTTTTGTCTCATCTTTCAGTTCCTCTTTCCCTCCACCTGTCAGTCTCTCAGCTTATAAACACTGCATATTTTATGATGCAAGTGGATCAATTCTTGGTTCAGAACGTCACAGTGTATAGTATTCCAGTCAAAAACACACACACATACGCACACTGTGTCCATTACAGCACCCTCACTCTCTGTCAGGTTAGAGCCTTATTGATGTTCCTGCATCCCCTTGATGTTGTCCAACAACTAAAAGCCACGGCCCATTTAGCAGAGGTTAGAGAGCAGGCCGGGCAGATGCGGGGAGCCAGGAAGGGAGTGAGCCTGAAAGGACTGAGTCAGAGATGACCGCAGAGTGAAGCGGCGAGAAGGAAGCATCAGAGATGAAAGAGAATAAGCAAAGCTCAGAGCAGCAGCGACTCCAGAAGGGATGGCAAACTCACAGACGCTCTAACGGAAAGATTCTCCGTGCACCATTTTCACTCTGCATGTTTCTTCAGCTTTTAAAAACTGCTGAGTTCAACATTTTATGTTCACGCAGATCACATGACTGCTGGTGCATAAATGGAGTCACTCGGAGGGTATTACCCAACTTTCCAGTTCCTCTGAGCTCCGGGGGACTATTGATATCTGACTTTTTAATGTTTCTTTTTCACGGCTCTTTTCGTTAAAAGAAAAACTGTCCGCAACTTACTCTGCAAGTCAGACGAGTTAGCTGACATAGTGGAGGTTCAAATGCTTTCCCCCTCACAGATCTGTTATATTTGAGTATTCTCCTCAGTAAATAAGTGACCAAGTGCAAAATCCATATTTTTATTTCTTTCATTAAATTCAATTGTGTGAAAATCAGACAGGGTTTAAGGCCATATGCACGAAGACATGGAAACAAGTTCCAAAGAATCCAGTGCACACTTTCTCTTTCTGTGCCACATTTTAGTCATTTCCCCCCGTCCTTGTTTGCTGTGTGCCCTGCTGTTCCTGCTGTTTACTAAACCTGACACCGTGTCCCAGGTAAGCCAGACCTGTGTGGGGCGGAGCTGCGCGTGGAGGAGCTCTGGCATCACTATCGTGTGGAGCACGCCATGGCCGAGGGAGCCAAGAACATGATGCGACTGCTGGGTGCGGGAAAGGTCCAGGACAAGAAGGCCATTGCTGAGGTCAGAGAGGAGACGATACAGTTAAATGTGACTGACCCACAGCAAGTGCAGCGCTCTGTGTGAGAACACAGATCTCCACATTGTCATATTATTTACATTATTGCAGTCACAGCAATTTTTATTTGGTTCTGCAGTTTTTTTTTGTAAGCACTGGACAACTCACAACCTTTGCTGGGTGGAGATCTGCTGCCCTCGCTGAGGCTCTCGTGTCTTTAATCATCTGTTTTTAAACCCCAAAAGTTTTGTTTGCATCTCTTTTTTGGACAGCTGTAATGGAAAATGCAAAGTGATGTCTTCTGTGCCGTTTGGTGTATTTTCTTTACCGTCAGACAGATCCAGGCTGGCTGCTTCTTCACATTTCTATATTCATTTAACTCAGGATGATACATTTCTGTATTTTGAGTGTGAAAGTGGTATCAATCGTGTAACTCCCAGAAAGAAAGCGTCAGAGAGGTTCTAGCAATATTTTTTCTTAAATATTAAATCAGTCGTTAAAGTATCAGTCTGTGACACAAGATATAAACTCTTTTCTGCTGAGAAGGCGGAAGCAAAAACTCTATTAGTGAACACATCCAAGTTACTCACTGAATTTAGACATTCATGCTTCCACTTTGGGTCACGTTTTCTAATTAATTGCTAAAATCTCAACAAGACCACTGCATATGTTTGCAGTACTGTGCAAAAGTCTTGAGCCACCCCTCATTTCTTCATATTTTGCTTGGAGTAATTTATTAAGACATGCGAACATACATACCTGGAAATATAGTTTATAAGGGAAAATCCTGAGAATGGCTCCTTGACAGCCACCCTTCCACTGATGAGGCTTCAGTGAACAGATCAGCTGAAGGCCCAGGAGCATCTCTCAGGGGCTGGCTCAAGACTTATGCACAGGAGTGTAGCAATGAAAGCTAACTGCTTAGTGTGTCTTCAGTCTGACAGTTTTGTGTTCTTTCTGCGCTCTGCAGGCTCAGTGTGGTTTGAGTGAGTCGTCGCAGCGTTTGGACCTGCTCAGGTGCTCTCTGGAGCAGAGGCTGCTGGAGCTGCCTGAGGATCATCCCAAGGCCTGCCTCATCAAGGAGGAGCTGGTGCTGGCCTCCTCCTCAGCTTTCAGTTCCCGTCACAGCACCCCATATGTCCATAACCAGTACAGCACCCTGAGCAAACCATCGCCTCTCACGGGTAGGCTGAAGACATGGAAGGGTAACGCTGTTCTGAGCAAATTCAACGTCATAGTTTATTATTTAAAAATTCCTCTTTCATTTTCTTTGTAGGCACTCTTCAGGTTCGTCTTCTGGGCTGTGTGGGACTCCTGGAGGTCGTCCCGGGGCGAAGCAGAGGGACCCCTTTGGTTCTGCCTTCTTACTCTACACCAGATGGGCGCTCCTCATTCAAACTGAGCGGCCTCTACAGCCGGAGCACCAGCAGCATGAGCCTCAAGATCCCCAGTAAGAACGAGGACCTCTCTTGTAAGTGTTTCTTCTCTTATTTTCCCATGAAATTGACTTCATATGGCTGTACTTACTAAAACAAATTCACGCTTAAGGCTTTAAATTTAATGAAATGCTGTAGTTCTGGATTGACCTGGTCGCTATTTTTACTTGAAAAATCGGCGTTTGTGTGTGTTTTACAGCGGAAGTGAGTGCCGTGCTGAAGCTGGAGAACACAGTGGTGGGTCAGACAGCTTGGAGAACAGTTGGAGAGCAGGCCTGGGACCAGACGTTCACTTTAGAGCTGGAGAGAGTAAGACAAAGCACACTCTAAATCTGTTACTGTGATTCAGCCTAAGCTGTCAAGCAGTGCTTTTTAATGGGCTTTTACACATACTGCAATGCATTTGATTGGTTGATACTGAGAAAAAAATACCTGCATTTTAAAACAGAGCCAATGTTCAGTTTTGGGTTTTTTGTTTCTTTGTTTTACCTAGCTTTGTTTCCCAAATGCTCAAAAATCTTGTTGTATTGTGTTCTATGTATCAGGCGATAAGCCCTCGTTTAGTTTAAGAAGAGAATACAAAAATGGAAAGAAAGAGTCAATGACGGATGGATGGATGGATGGTTTAAATCTCCGCATTTCCCCTTCAAGATCATCTTCTAGTGCACCTCTGGATCCCTTTCAGCACAGCTGCTATATATAAATCACTCCCTGGAAGCGTTGATCTGCCCCCTTGTCATTGCCTCTGTGATATGCATTCTACTCTATATTGCTAAAAGTATTCAGTCGTCTGCCTTCACACCCACTTGAACTGGAGTGACATCCCATTCTTAATCCATAGGTTTTAATATGATGTGGGCCAACCCTTTGCAGCTATAACAGCCCCAACTCTTCTGAGAAGGCTTTCCCACAGGTTTTAGCGTGTTTATAGGAATTTCTGACCATTCTTCCAGAAGCACATTTGTGAGTTCAGACACTGATGTTGGAGGAGAAGGTCTGGCTCACAGTCTCCGCTCTAATCCATCCCAAAGGTGTGCTATCAGGCTGAGGTCAGGACTCTGTGCAGGCCAGTCAAGTTCTTCCACACCAAACTGGCTCATCCACGTCTTTATGGAGCTGCTTTGTGCACTGCTGTGCAGTCATGATGGAACAGGAAGGTGATGTGCTCGGTGATGTAAGGCTTGAATGCAGCTGCTCGAACATGGAAACCCATTCCATGAAACTCTCTACACACTGTTCTTGAGCTAAACTGAAGGCCACATGAAGTTTGGAGGTCTGTAGCAATTGACTCTGCAGAATGTTGGTGACCTCTGTGCACTACGCACCTCAGCATCCACGGACCCCACTCAGTTTTTATGTGGCCTACCACTTCATGGCTGTCGTTCCCAATCACTTCCACTTAGTGGTATTACAACAAACAGCTGACTGGAATATTTAGTAGTAAGGAAATTTCGTGACTGGACTTGTTGCACAGGTATCATCCTATCACGGTACCACACTGGAATTCACTGAACTCCTGAGAGCGACTCATTCTTTCACTGATGTTTGTAGCAGCAGTCTGCATGGCTAGGTGCTTGGTTTATACACCTGTGGCCGTGGAAGGGACTGGAACACCTGAATTCAGTGATTTGGATGGGAGAGTGAATAGGGAAGCGTGAGCAACACTACTATAAAGGTGTAAAGAGAAGAAAATAATAGTGTGTCAAATCTGTAATGTAGTGCTGAAGGAGACAGCAGTGTTTGCGCTGTGTGCCTGTTGGTTTTCTGGGCTGAAATCTCAGACACGCATGTGCAGCTGAGTCAAAGCTGGACTTCCAGGGAGTGACATGTAAAGTGACATGTAGAGCTGCAAATGTTGTTCCTGTAATGAAAACCAAACGCAAGCTGTGATCCTGTTTCTGACAGTTTTTCCTGAAACATTCCCTCCTTTGTTTTGTGATTAGTCCAGGGAGATGGAGATCGCAGTGTACTGGAGAGACTATCGTTCCCTGTGTGCTCTGAAGTACCTGAAGCTGGAGGAGTTCCTGGACAACCAAAGGCACCAAGTCCAGCTGGAGCTGGAGCCACAGGGGCTGCTGCTGGCTGAGGTACTGAGTGTGCACGCACGTGCGAATGTAACACTTTTCATTTAATCTCATCAAAAACTCCTCATGATGTGTATTTGCATGCACACACTAGAAAAACAGAAATAGTTACAAAACACAGCGTATTTTTACATTCAGTAACATTTCACCGTGTATTTTTTCAGGTGACTTTCTTCAATCCAGTCATAGAGAGAGGTCGAAGACTCCAGAGGCAGAAGAATGTCTTTTCTAAGCAGCACGGTATGTTCAAAGTGTGCACGCACGACCTCTGAGCTTGAATAGATTTCAACATTTTGATTTTAATAAGTTTGCTGCTTTTTTTATTCTTTTTTTTTTTCGATGAGCTGATGAACTATTTTAAACTAAGTGTTGGTGTTGGGATGCTCTGCCATCTGCTTGTTGGAAAGGAGAAACATTTAGAGCCACCTGGGAATAAAAGCATCGGACGCTTGTGCATAAAGCTCTTTGCTGTCACCACTGCTGGCTTCATCAGGCTGTGACGGCAATCTATCATTCAGGCGTGGATCATCTTTGCATGAATGCTCCTCGCGGCTTCATAACGACACTAGTGGAAAGTGCATCAAGTGGCACGCATGAGGTCAGAGTTTGCTGCAGCTGCGTGGAGAGAGGTCATGGGAACACATCCACAAACACTTAGGCAGGAAATTTATGTTAAACCTCAAATTCTCTTGGCAAAATGTGAAAGGTTAAAGCTGACCTGTGTGCAGTAAAGATCACAGTGCCATTTCTGGTTAGTGACATTTGTGTGCATCGTGTGTAAATGTGTGCAGCTCTCTATGAGAGGTTTCTGCTGTTGTCTGATGCTGTAGAAAAGGAAAAGGCTTCTCGAATCACCAAACTAATTTCAGTTGATGATTATAATTGTTACTCGTGAGCCTCAGTAATCCAACCTGATTTACAGTGGCAAAGACTTTACATTTCAAAACTCAACCAGAGCGTGAGAGGAGTTTGAAAATTTTGGGGATGTCTTCATACACCTCCACCTACTAAAGCAGTGCAAACTGTGTGTTTCTCTCTGAGTTTTATAGGGCAGTGCAGGCACTCTATGTGTGGAATGTGAAAAAAGCCCCCTTGATCACAAAGGAGAAACTTTGAGGATGTTGTCAGATTAGTTTGAGGCACAGACCTAAAGCGAGTGTCTCACACCCCTTTACAGTGTTATTGTGAGGTGAGCCGGCAACTCAGAATGCTCAGTTGTAATCTTGTGCAGTTTAAGTCTGACCGAGGTGCGCCTTCATACATAAATCTGACACATTCAGATGTCATCAAATGAGCGCGTGTCTGAAAAAGTGGGTACAGTGAATCGGCCACGGCTGACAAGGTTGGGAATTCAACTCCAGCTTCTTCTCCATGGACCGATAACACAACAGCAGCAGTGAAGATGATGCTGTCACAGTTTAATGTGGAGCCGTCCAACTCAGCAGTGCCTGTTTCTGTAATCACCATTAAAACCTTTACTGGGAAACAGCTGGAGGGCGTCAACGACAAGCTCCAATGTGAAGAAAAGCAAACTTTGGAACTGCTTCTAGCACCGCTGTTTGTTTCGACACTGCGAAGCGCTGCAGTGAAGATACAGAAGCGAAAATAAAATGTGCAGATGAACTGTGGACTTGGTCTGATACGGTGTCTAAATCAGGCAGCTCGCTGAAGGCTGATGGCAGCCGTCCTGCTATAAATGGCAGCGATACCTGCAGCAAATGGGGTAAAGGCAAAAGGGGAGCGCGGGGGGTGCAATAGACCATAATTATTTCAAGGCATTAGTAACATTATTTTTGCAGATTTAAATTAATATAAATAAAATATAATAATTAAATTGTATTTATAGTTCAAAATATAAAAATAAAAGCTTTTTTTCTGTACATACACATGAACGCACAGCACGTTTACCTCATCCAGGAGATGCAACAGTCAGAACTCTTTCTTTTGCTTCCTCCTAATGTAACCTAAGAGTACAGAGCAAAGGCCATTTAATTATGATCCTTTGTGTGGTTTGCATGAACAGCAGGTAAAATAAGTATTGAACCAATTTTCACAGGCTTGTCTAAATGTTGTTTGGCTGCACTTCAGCATGCTTCTTTCTTCAGCCATGGAGTCTCGCGTGGAGAGCGTGGATACAGGCCACGGCGGTGGAGTGCATTGCAGTATTTATTGCAGTGCCTGCTGATTCCAGGGCTTCCTGTTGATCTCCATGAGGGGTCCTCGGCTCTTGGACGACTCTTCTGATAATTCTTTTTCACTTCTCTGTCTGAAATCGTGCGAGGAGAACCTGCTCGTGGCTGGTTTATGGTGAAATTATGTTCTTTCCTCTTCCGGATTATGGCCCCAGCAGTTCAACGTGGAACCTTCAGTAGTTTAGAAATTCTTCTATTAGCAATGCCATCAGTGTGTTTTGCAACAATAAGGTTTAAAGGTCTTGAGAAGTATTTACTTCGAAAATTGGTGATGTGCTCAAAACGTATTTTACCCACCTTATTGTATTTGACATTGCTGTACTTGTGATTATTGTTTTATTTTTCCAACAGCCAATGAGCAGTTCATTTTAAAAGAACGATTGCGTACCGTATACCCCGTTTTAGGTAAAGCCTTCCTGCGCGCCCGTCAGATGAACGTGGACATCGCTACCTGGGTCCGCCTGCTGAGGAACGCCATCCCCAGTGGAAGCAGCACACCCAGTTTCACAAGCGGCTCGCTCACAACCAGTGCAGGGTATGTAACTAAGATGCTTACAGGTGGGTTAAAATATGTGCAACATGCGGTTTTAATTTGAGATATTTTTAGTCACGGTCATTCATCAGTGTAGAGTTCTGCCTGGAGCTAATCAAGTTAATCAATATTTGACCATTTCAGATAGCTTGAATCATTTTTTAATGTCTGACATTACTATTGCTTAATTTTAAAAGTATGTGTTCAATCTGAGTGAGCACTCTTGCAGTTGAGTTTATTGCTGGTGACGTACTAATTTTCACTACGATAATCAAATGTTTTTATTTGTACCTCCACAGCACAAAGTTTTCTTTATTTTATACATATGTGTATTGCAGGGAAGTCTCAATGGACAAGCTAACTCTGGAATCTGACTCTTCAATCAAAACCGAGGTCAGGAGGGATGTGGTGGATGCACCCGTTTCCGTGGTGAGTGAGAGGCAGAGATGGGTAGCGGCCAAAGAGAGACGGAGGATTTTCCGTTGGGGAAAGATGGGCGTCTTTACACTGTTGTGTTACTGTTTTGCTCACTTCCTACCTGCAGCCTCTGTCTTGAAAACAGTGCTCCAGTCCTAGACTGCTTTCCTGCAGGCTGCAGTGAAATCTAAGACAGGCCTAGCAGGGGCCTGAGTACAGACAGAAAGGACAGGATGAATAATTAGCCAAACGGAGAAGTGAAATCACAGAGATATGATTGGATGGAGGGGAGCTCTAGTTTGATCAAGTCCAAATGTGTGTGATTTTCCCAGTGTGAAGAACACAGTCTGCAGAGGGTGATGTGGGAGTGAGGAATAGAGAGGTGAAAACTAGAGCAAGTGTAGTAGAGAAGGAAAGAAGCAACTGAACTCGGAAAATGAAACTTATTTAAATTTGACTTACTTATGAAGGAAAACAGTTATGAAACACTTAAAAAAACGAGAGAGGGGAGAAAAATATTCAATTACAAATAGAGACCCATATACTTTGTTAAGCTCACACATTTTATTGTTACTCTAGCTGTGTAACAAATACTGTTACTGTTAGACGGCCATCGGCTTAGAAATTAAGCTTTAATTCAAGCAGTTATGATGGTACAGATTTTTTCAGGGGCTCAAACGTGATCAGAAAATTTCTTCAAAAGCTGTTTCATAGGAAGGTGTGGACTATTCCCTCATTATTTTTTTCATACGTCAGGATGCAGAAGGTCTGGAGAAATTCCAAGTGTGGTGTTTGTCCTTGGGCTGCTAAAACAAAGCACTCTTTATCTAACGGGGAGATAGTGGGAACATTAGGAGTGGTCAAATCTACAGTTAGGCTTCTTTTGGGGGGCACGGGGGGCACTTGTGAGGAACATTAAATAGCTCTAGAGTGTACAGCAGTGGTGGATGATCGTGGGATCCTTTCCATGGTAAAGAAATAACATCATAACATCCAGTCAGTTATGACAGTTAAGACAAGGTGCAATCCAGATATTAGTCTACTGCAGAAAGACAACTTAAGACTTTGCCAAAAAAAAAAAAAAAGCCAGACAGATGAAACTAAGATCAACCTGTACCTCAATGATAAGAAAAGAAATTTAGCGTTTACTGCTGAAGTTGACTTAAAAGCACTTCAACAGTAAATAATAATAATAATGATAATGCCTTACACTTATATAGCGC
>VUQK01041244.1:0-14780 GCA_015106715.1 Bujurquina vittata
GCACATGCCTGTACACTTTGGCCACTTTTGGGAAGGCCTGGACTGACCACTAAACAGAATAAGATATATTTTATACAGATTGACCGGTGACTGGGGGCATTTCGTAGAGGTCACCCAGTCGAATCCAATGCACCCTTAGTACAAATTATGGTTCCTGAGATAAGACCAATAGAAATTTTGGGGTCAAAAGGGCTCCCCAAAGTAGACCCCAGGCCAACAGATGGCCCGAGGGCTATCAAATTGGGGATGCCTGAAGCCCACGGTGTCCACTATAAGAATACATCATTCAACTGATCCCAAACCCTTAGATTGTAGAAAATTTCCTGTTGTGGTCATAGCTGCTACCTAGACACATCTGGTGTTTTGAGAAGGCTTGAAATGACCGCTCAATAGAATCAGATACCGGTTGGCATCTACTCTTCGAGACAATTGCATAAATGTAAGTCTCATTGCTGTAGCTTGTTCCTATCAAAAGTTATGGTGATAACATCAGTAGACCCTACATGTATCATTAAATAAAGAGTTTTGGGGTCAAAAAAGGCTAAAATAAGAACAAAGCCACATATCTTGACTTCCAGGTTGCAAATTAATCCACCGTCTTCCAGCTGTGGTTAAACCAGAGCTAGAAGACGGTGGATTAATTGTGAAATAACTTGATTTGTACCATATTTGTTTATAAACACTTTTTGACAGCAGGTATTCTCACGGCATCAAGCATCTGAGTGCTGAATTACTGAAGTCCATCTTCATAGAAAAGTCCATTTTCAAATGAAGTTTTGTATTCTAACTTTAAAAGTTGGTATTGTCGTTTAAACACTAATAAATTCAAGTTCTTGCCAAATCCTTCTTTTTGGGGACCCGGAAGGAGGCGGTACCCAACCATGTTTGGAAAAGTGTGTGAATTACAATGAGGTGCACTACCGATCTGAAACTTTTGGGGGCAATATTGGTACACACACTTTAACACACTTTTACAAAAAAACGTGCAATATGGGCCAATGCCTGAAACTTCACCAGCACCTATAGAATAACTTAAATAATTGTTTAAAGGCATTTTCCTTTTGGGGACCAGGTTTTTGGTCCCCATACGGAAATTGGTCCCCATGACGTGACTGTGTAAACAGGTTGAAGTCCCCAAAATGTGATAAATACGAGTGCACACACACACACACACACACACACACACAAACCCTGCCCGCATGGCAGCAGGCACGTTTGATCAGTCTCTTTCCTTCCTCTGCTCTCCAATTCTTCCCTCAAATGTAGTTTAAATGAATGCCCTGCAGCTAAAGACAAATTCTCTTTTCTTTGTTGTTCTTTGTTCACGGTGCTGTTTTCGGTCTTTTGCGTTTATGTTTCAGCGGAGGATAATTGGGATGCACACCTCCATATTCAAGATCCAAAGTGGAGAAAAGCAGAGAGGATATTGGATTGCAATTCAAGTGTTTATAGTGTCTGGTTCTTGTGAGTCTGTATGGTTCACTGTTTGGCATGATTACAAAAGGTTTGTGTACACTACAAAACAGGAGGGTACTGCACCTCCACAGGAAGAAAAAGAATTGATTTGTAATACAATTATTATTCTTTTAAAATGGAACGTCTTTGAAAGTTTACTTTATTGACTTAATTGTTGTTTCGTAAATCTTTGAAAACATTTGAGGAAAAAACTATTAAAAATGTATTTTTTAAACGCGTAGATCACGTATGAAAGCACCAGATGAAAAATAATGCTGTCTTTTAACTCCCCCCACACCCCCAATCCCCCATCCCCTTCCCCCCCCATCCCTTCCTTAGGGTCCAAACTGGAAAGCAACATCTAGCCCAAATAAACATCATCACATCACAAAGACTGCTCAAACATAAAAGGAGATGAAACGAGGACATGTGTCAAATACAAATCATGTTCCCGGCTTTGGAAAGCAGAGTGCAGTGTAAATGGATCAGGGACCCCTCAAAAGCAATTACTGCTATGATTCCCACAGTGAAAAACAGGTGTCAAAAGATCCAAGCCTCAGAGGTCAGATTTCCTATTCTGTTGCTCGACTCTGCAGTGAACCAAGTTTGAAATAAGTAGATGTTCTTGATGAGGCAGTTTAGCAAACGCTGACTCAATGCTGAAATTGAAATGATTTGACTTTGTGTCAGAAGAAGATATTTGCTTTGCAGGACCCAAAATGAACACACACCACTGCAGTGTTGCTAATATATCTGCTTTTATTTGTATTTCTTTCAGTACTTAACAATATAATTTAATTCATGAGATTTAACAAATATATTTATAACAAATATATTTTTACATATAATTTCACAGGCTTAAAAGTAATTGAACAAACTAATGTAATTTTAAATATAAGGATTGTTTTAATGAAATCCTTGAAAGTCAATGACATGCATGAAGTCTTGAACCCGTGGACACCACCAAATGCTGTTTCCTCCCTTGAGATGCTCTGCTAGGCCTTTCCTGTGGCTGCCTTCATCTACCTGCTTGTTTGCAGGTGTCTCTGCTTTCAGTTTTGTCCTCAGAAACTGAAAAGCATGCTCCTTTGAGCTGAGATCAGGTGACGGACTTGGCTTGAGAAACTCCTGGGTTGCTTTTGCAGTATGCTTTGGGCCATCCTCCATATGCACTGTGAAGTGCAAAACAATCAGTTTTGCAGCATTTGGCTGACTCCAAGCACAGCGTATAGCCCTGTACACTTCAGAATTCAGCAGTCACATCATCAGTAAACCCTAGTCACTCAGTTCTGCTGGTCATCATGCATGCCCATGCCTCAACACTGTCTTCACCATGTGTGGCAGATGATGTAGTATGCATCGGTTTCTTGTCCCATCATTACAAGTTAATCTTTCAAGCATCATCTGGCCAAAGTTTTTTTTTTTCTTCTAGATCTGTGCATGTTCTTTTAGATTTAGTTTTTCTGGGAAATTCTAACTGGATCTTCTTGAGTTCTTGGGTGTAACCAGTGGTTTGCACCTTGTTGTAAACTCTCTGTATTTCCAATCTTGTAAATCGGGAGAAGCACACTGCATTATGGGATTGAAATAAACAGGGAACCTATTATTTTTTTTCAAATTTAGAAAAAAGTGATGCACCTACTCCAAAATATTGGTTTTCTAGGAAGTACAAAAAGCATTTGTAGCTTTGGATAAGTTCAGATTATGTTCAGTTGAAGAAATAATGAAAAGAACAAAAAAAACATCCATACCCATGAAGGAGCATTTGTTGCTTCAGATTATCTAAAAGCTTACTATGAATACATAGCATCAGTGTATTATTTAAGCTTACATTGCATTTATACTGATGGGTGGCAAATGAAAGGAAACCAGAATGTCTACAATGTAGTAGCTTATCCGGCTCACAGTCCATCACATTTCACAGTTTTAAGCCCATCAAACAACAAATGTGACCTTGAGCATAATTTGGGTGAAGCCCCACTGAGTGATCAGTGTGATCAACTTTGACCAGCGCTGTACGAGGAGTCTCTCCATAGACTCCTGCTAATGAGCAGAAAACTGTATTTTTAAGGTGATGGGTTTACCATATGCTTCAAGAGCAGCTCAGGTGTGCATTAAAGTAACTAGAGCTCGTAGAGTAAAAGGTATGACTGTCATGGTCCGGGGCTGCTCGGGGTTTTCCTTCCCTCTTTCTCCCTCTCTCTCTCTCTCCCTCTCTCTCTCTAGCCTCTTTCCTTTCCTCCCCTTGCCCGTGGATTTAGGGGTGGTCACGCCTTGGGCTCCGCCTGCTGGCTCCGCTCGCTAGTTTCTCGCTCTTCATCTGACGCACCTGTTTACCATCAGTTCACTGCCTTCCTGTATTCAAGGGTCAGCTCGAGCCTACTTTCCTCGCCAGACTTTCATTGTGTTGGTCATGGTAATCATGCTCTCTGACGCTAGTTTCAAATCTCTCTTTACCTCTCAGTAATTCTCTGAGTCTGCTGAAGCTCACTCCTCCGCCTGTTCTGGAAAAAGACTCAAAAGACCGTTCCTGTTCAGTGAATTGACTCATCTGAGATTCTCCCGGCTTCCAACTCTCCCTGAATGCCTGCAAAACAAACCTTTTTAAAACTGAGCACTGCGGCCTGGCTCCTGCTTCATAGTCATTTGAAAAAGTTACCTTTTATTGGTTTTTGACAATTATCCTCATTTATTTTGATGATGTGCTGGAGAATTCTGCTTGTCCTGTAATTCAGGTGTGCAGTTTTGCGTCATCTTTCTTAACAGACAGACAAACAGAAATAATCACACACCTCAGCCTCAGAAGGAGCACTAGTTAATGCCAGGGCTAAAGGCAAACACAAAGCTGTAACATGGATGAGGAGATTAATTCAGCTATAAGTTCTTGCTGTTCATTTTGAGGTTCAATCACGGCTGATTGCTGTTTTCTGCAACAATATTCCATTTGAATATGCTTTACATAGAGCTGCTGCAAGACTACAGACCGAATGCACAACACGGCCTTTTTATACTACACAGACAAGATGGCTTTACAGCCCTTACGGATGTGAGATTTGTGGCTTTGGTATCCGGCAGCTGTAATGACCAACACTCAATGTGCACTGTTCCAGGCCACAGCTTTTGATTCCCTGTACGATCCCACAGAGGCATCACATACCCCGTGTGCAGAAGTTGTATCAAGGTCGTTTCAAATCACCCCCATCCCCATCAAAGCGACAAGTTCAAACCTGATGCATCCCCGCGCTGGAGAAGACGACATAAATAAGCCCAGCTGACGAGTGAATATAAAGCTTCTGAGTGGGTGGGAGGAGGAGTGGAGGGAGAAGAAAATATTTTTTCCCCTCTTAATGGAGCCGTCAACAATCACTTTCAGCAGAGAAATGGAGTCACAAGGCGGATGGCGGTTTTGTGGTCCAAGGCATAGGGGAAGCATCATTACCATAGAAAACATTACAGTGAACGGCGGACATCCAGGCCATCAAAGATGATCATCTCATAAATTCCATGCACTGTATAATAGGCCTGTCACTCTTGAAGGCTGGAGTGAAAATAATGCCCATGGTTGATTTTTATCTTCCTCAGTGCTTCTACTGATTACCACTAAATAGGCCTCAGCTTGTTTAGCTAATAGTCACCGTGGATACAAAATCACAGTGTGGTGAAGCAGCATTTGATGGCCACTGTCCGAATCCATATGTCCCTTTCAATCTCCCATGTCTTATCATTAAGTCAATAATTTGATGAGCAATTAAAGCGAGGCTGTTGTAAACAACTACTCATCCAGCTTGATGTGCGGCATGTCCAAGTGGGAGGGACTGTGCACCTCCAGCCACTGCTTAAATGCCAGCAGTAGGTAATCACCCATTAGGACAGACCCTAGATGGGCAACTGTGACAGCGGATGATATGCAAATACACATCCTGAGACACATCGTGGAAGTGAACGGATTCACAAATACACACATCCACATATGCATGCGCACGTACACTTGCATGCACTGAATGACAATCAGAAGTTAATTTAGAACAGTGCCCGAGTAAATAAAAGACAAATGCCCAAGGAAGCAAACCCTCTCCTTGTCTTAAAGGTCACAAATGATGTCTTTGTCTCTAAAAACATGAAGTCTAGGCGATGTTTTGCAGAGAAAATTTCTAGCAGGAGGATAGCATTAGGCAGCCAGTTTCACCATTCTCGTTAATTACATGATTAAGCTCTGCTAAGGTTAAAGACCCATTCAAAGCCCCGCATTGCTAATTGGGACACAAGTGATGCTGCTGTCCAGGCTACATCTCCTCCTTGTATTGCCTGCACACACATTCACACGCAAACACCAACTAATTTAATAGGTTACATCATGTGAAGGCACAAGCCATTTTACATCTTAATTTTGTGAGCCCAGAAACACCCTGTTGCGGCACCACATTTAGTGCAAATAAGCATTTAGCTAATGCATTTGCCCAGCAGTGAAAGCATCAGTAGGCTCATTTCTACAGTTAACCACTACTTTAAGTAGTGGTACTTTAAGTTTTCAAACACTTGTTCAAGTATATGGAATTGGTTTCATGTATGTAAGTAACACTCACAAAAATGCACTGTTAGTGTGTACATTAATGGTCCTTTAACCTGCTGCTGTGAGCTCTGATTTGTTATGTTTGATAATGTTGGGCCATAATAATGAAGGGTTGACTGTATTCAGCCTAGCAGGCAAAACCCAGGCCATAAAACGATTGCAAAGCCTTTATTGAAGCACATACTGCCACTCATTATAGGAAATTTTTGACATTTGGAGAAACCAGAAGCCAAAACTTCATCGTCGTGTTGCCAAGCAACTGGAAATATTCCTGGACACTAAACCATGCCCCCTGCAAACAAAATACTACATGTTAATTAGTAAGCTTTAAAGGTGCTGGTAGATTTTGTTTCCTCCTGTCAGTTTGACAGTTGCTGTGATTATTGGGTCTCCCCTGCTCCTGTGCTACACTAAGTTAATTGCTGGCTGTAGCTTCACATTTCCTAGATTGTTATTGATCTTCTAATCTAAGCGAATAATTATCATTACAAAAATGTCAAACTGTTTTTTAGTATGCTGCATTCAGAGCTAAATAACAACTGTAGGCAAATCAACTTCTTCAACATTTTTAACGGCGCTTTTCTTCATTATTTAAGTGCTTTCTGTAAAGACATCAAACAAAAGGCACTTGGAGTCAGGGGTTCCTATGAGCAAAAGCAAAAGCTGAGAATGGAAGTGTGGGTGCTCTTTTTCCAGTTTACCCCAACTGGTTATTTATTTATTTATTTATTTATTGTTGCACCTACTTTCAGTTTTTAGTTAGGTTTAGTTAACAATAATAACCTTGGAGTTGCGCCACCAGATAAACAAAGGTATACAGAGTAACTACACTTTTATGCCTCTTTATTGTCGATGTCTGTTCTTCCCAACCACAAGCCATGACTACTTTTTTCTAATCAGTACCTTAGTAGTATTCTAGACGTGCATCTGAAAACAGGGTACATAAGCTTTTCCAGAGTGTCATCAATCCACAATAAAGCAAAGGGTGTATAATTGGAGGGAATTCAGGCCTTTTATTGTTACTCTCCATGGCCTCCTGCAAAGATCACAACAAGAATGAAAAACACTTGTAAAAAATCTTTATTAAAAGAGAGAGAAAAGAAGAAAAAAGATTTTGGCAAATCTTAAATTTGTAAAAGTCCACCGGTATATTTCACAGCACAGTGTTCTGTGTACAAATGAAACACAAGTTGAAAAGTGTACAATACTTTGGAGGAAAAAAAATACTTCAACCACCTGTGACGCATGGTGGAAGGGGCATCATGGTTTCAGGCTGTTTTGCCTCCTCGGGGTCTGCACAACATGCCTTGCTATGACTGCAGGGATAATGAATTCAAAATTGTACTTTTACAGCAGAATATCGGGGCAGCAACTTGTGATCTAAGCTCAGGAAAGGCTGCCTGATGCGAAAAGACAACGACCCAAAGCACACAAAGCAAATCAACAAGAGACTCACTGAAGCAGAAGAAAATTCATATCTTGGAATAGTCAAGTTAGGATTGTGATATTAACCCAGCTGAGGTGCTGTGGCATGTCCTAAAGAGGGATGTTCAATAAAGACATTGCCGAAAAATTGATGAACTGAACTATAGAAAGGAATGGGCCAAAATTCCTCATTGTTAGGGGGAAGCTGGAATGCCCAGAGAAAACCCATGCGGGCACAGGGAGAACATGCAAACTCCACGCAGAATGAGCCCAGGCTGGTGGATTCAGACCCAGACCCTTCTTGCTGTGAGGTGACAGTGGCGACCACTGCACCACCGTGCCGCTCTTAAGTCACTTATTCAAAAGGACTCTTCCACTTTAGGTTTGTTTTTTTATTTTATTTTTTACTCTTTCAAGACTTTCAACATCTGTCAAGGCATCATGATACTTTTGCAAGAAAGTAACTCTGCTGAGATGCAGAAATGTCAAACACAGAAGAAAGGCTGCTGGGAGTAGGCGTACAAGTGGGAGCTAGCTTGCAATGCAGACTCTCCTAGGACAGGACTGTAATGAGCACCATGAAAGGCCCAGCAGAGCTAGCAGCTAGCTGTGCAGGGTAGAGGCCATCTGCAGGTCATGGCTGTTTATGAGCATTTCATTAAAATAGAGGGAATGGGGGGAAATAAATCATGATAGCTGTTAGTTAATCAGTAACAAACCTGAGCTTTAACCCACCTTCCTGCTTTTGCTGCTTCAGTTACGCCCTCCGCAGAGACAAATAAACTTACTTCTATAAATGGAGCAGAAAGCAGTGAGATGGTTAGACAAAGAGGGCACACACTCACACGGTTTGGGAATCCACTTTTATTCCTGGCTCTATAGAAATAGGCCCCCTCGTTTACCTCTCTCCCTCTTGCTTTCCCTCTCTCGGGCGAACTGAGAGATGGTGATCTTTTCAAAGGTCATTTGAACCATTTGTCTTATCTCGGAGTTTCTTCACTGAGATGGAAAGCACAACAGAGAAACTTTGCCTCGGGCTTTGGCTTTGTACATTTCATAACCAGCCAGCAAGAACACACAAAAAAAATTCTCTTCATAGTAATATCTTCCTCTGTTATTAAATTATGATGCACTAAACATGTCCACATTGATTTTTGTTTTCATCAACAAGCTAACAATCGGCAAAAGGAAAGTCATAATCGGTACTGTAAAATACTGTTTGAATAATTAATGCAGACCCCTGATGCTTGACTACACTTGTGTAACTGCCTTTGTGCGTCGACCTGAGTTTGAATCTGGCTTTGGCTGTGCTGCCGTGACTTGCCCTTTTCATTTCTGCTGTGTGTCTGCTGTTGCGTCTGTAAACACCAGCAGGCCTCGGAGAACGGCCGGAATGCCGGTTCACTTAATAAAAATAAGTGAAATATTGTTGTGGACCGCTGCTGCTGCTGGTGTCCTACTGAGAGGACTACTGCGACCGTGCTTGAGTATTTACCTGCTATTATGACAAACGAGGGCTGATTATTACCCAGGGTGCACTAGGGACAGCAGTTATTACTGCAACTTCCTGTTTCAGCTGCAGTTAGCCGCTTGTCCTCCATGTTATTCATAAAACACCTGTGCTTGGTGCCTCAGGCTTTGGCAAAGAAAGATGAAAAAATTAATATTTATAAAGAGGAACAGCTTTAGACTAATCACCAGAACAAAGTGAGCTACATCTTGTAACAACTTGGAGGGCATGAAAACTATTTTAGAAAACTGATCTAAAAAAGAAAAAATAATATCTGCACCATCGTATGATGTTTAATTCCTCAAAGCAGGCAATTTTCACAGTTCTCCTGCACCAGAGGTTATGAAAGGTAGTTTTTTTTTTTCGTTTTTGTTTAATGCTAGTCATGTATGGCCGAAATGCTGTCAGGTTTCACAGTAAGAAAAACACAAATAGCTGCAGTATCACTTCTAAACAACTTTCAGCAGCTGTCACTAGTGATTATCTAATGGCTCAGACAGACTAGAGAGAAAATGGGGCAGCAACCTTCTTGCGTGTTGCAAAGGAAAAATTGTTGGTTGCCCAGTGATTCCACTGAATATTTTGCTGTGAGTAACCATAGCAAGTAGTTGCTGAAATGGCCCAGAGGTTGAATATGCAACACTATCAGCCGCCCGGTGACCACTTTGGACGACAATACAATTGTTCAGGCTCAGAGAGTGACTGCCATCTTTATAAATCACACACATAACTGCCATGCAATTTATGAAGGCAGACAGATTGATTGCAACGTATTGGCAATCTGAGTCAGTCTGCACCAGAAAGTGTAACTCATTTGCAAACAGGTCCCCGTGCATAAGGGGAATCAACTGCGACTCCTATATAAAAGCAAGGTTGCCAAATACCGCTTGGCAAGCCAAGCACGTCATTTTGCAGTTAAATTGCCATCTTGCAGCAACTACATCAACATTTGTGGAGGGATTTATGAATTTGTTTCATATCTATGAGGTTCTGATTGAACTCTGAATCTAAGTAGTTAATATGAGTTTCTGCTTATTGTGAATTTCTAAGTATGTGGACGGCAAAAGAATTTTGTATTGTCAAAACCAGACTGAATAGGGTCAAGCATGCAGTTACACGCAGTCACAAAATTATAGCAGACTGACTGTCTTATTGCTGTCTTATTGCTGTGTTGATGCACCAATGGTGTTTTGAAGATGACAGCTGACTGCAAGCAGTTGCAGATCTGATTCCTGTCTCCATGCAACCATCTTCAATTATTTTGGTCTCGCTTTTCTCCAACAACCATTTTCCCTGGTGTGGCTATAACATGAAGGGCTGAAATAGACTGCAGTGGAAACAGTTCAAATTTCAAAAAGATTAAAGACAAACTGGTCAACCTGTGGAGCAGGAAAAAAAAAGAAGCCATCTGCAATATAGTTAGCATTTCTTCAAGGCACCACATGAGCATGGTTCAAAATGCAAACCTGCAGTCAGCAGCTGTCTGCCAGTGAGACAGTCACTCAACGGGCTATCCTCTGTTTTTGGTGTTGATGCTTTTTGAAGCATCTTTAATGGATATATGATGAGGGGAATTCTAGTATTATTTAATTCTTTAAATTAATACTAATTAGGAGGTACCTGTTTGTGTGTTTACAAGTGCAACCTGCCCACAAGTTAGCTAGCATTAGCTTTTAACTTGCTTCTTTTAACATCCTTCAACCATGTGTGCAAATACTTTGCGTCCAAAACACTACATGCAGCATCTAAAGCATTTAACACTAAGGCTTGATGATGTGGCATCCCATGTGCCAGTGTCAATATCCATCTTTTATATACAGTCTATGGAGACAAGATTTTTTTTTTAACTCCTGAAAAGTCAGTGTTCCACATCACATTTCTGTACTGTAAGTTAAATACTGGATGTAGACGACGGCGTCTGAGCCATTTCTGATGACAGATAAATTCTGCCTTTTGTAGAGTGTCAAACTCTGCAGATTGAAGCAGCTGTGATTTACATAGAGCAGGTCATACACTAATCAGAAGGCTTTTGGTTCTCAGCTCCTCCTTTCTGCATGTCGGAATGTCCTTGGGCAAAACTGACTGAACTGAGTGAAACTGTCTTTAAGTGTGACACTTACAGTATGTGTGATAGTGAGAGTGTCATGTGCATGTAAGAAAGGCACAGTATGAACTAGTCAGTGTAGCCTGTAGTGTGAAGTGATTTTAGTTGTTAATACTCTACAGATACAACTACAGAAAATAAAATAAAATAAAAAGCCAAACATGAATAAAATAATAAAATAAATTCCTATTTGTCCATGCCATTCCAAGTCTTACATGTATCTTATACCATAAGCACCACTTTTTTCATACAGTGTAAAATTAACCAGATACATACTCTAAATATTTTATGAGATGCATGTTTTATGAGAAAAAATGCAAAAGTGGCCACTTTCATAAGTTAATCATGATGTGAAGACTATAGGTGGCATATGACATGCAACACTTATACATATTTAACATGGTTTTTTTTCTTTTTCTGAAACAACACTGTACAAATGGAATCATTGTATGAGTGCAATGCAGTTAGTTTACATGCATCATTTTACACAATGAAGGTCAAGTGAAGTAAAAGAACACCAGATAACGAGAAATGCCAAGCGTGCGGCGTCTGTGAACGATTATCTCGTTAATTTGTGGCTGCTGGCTTAATTCTTTCAGCTGCTAATCTAAATTTAAAGCAAAAATATTGCATCATGAACAACAAAATCTATAACGGCTTGATAAGAATGACTACTTGAGTCTCTATTGTTACTAAACAGCACAGCGAGAAGATGAAAACATGCAAAATGTGTGCATTGCTGTGCGTGGGTGGGTGTGCGCTGGTCAATCCGATCAGATTTTAGGACTCGGTTCAGCAGGTCAGGATGACAAGATGGCTTCAATTGACCTGCTACTCTTTGGCCAATGACAATTAGGCTCAAGCGCGACCTGAATCACAAACTAGCTCCCCCCTCTGTCCTCGTAAGTGTTTCATTTTTAATTGCCACCTAAACATTAACAGGAACCTGAAAGCAAAAAGAGCACCGGTGCACCAAGGGCAGTTTATCAGATGCCAAGAATGTGTTTGCTGCATGTTTATGTGCATGCTGTTGTGCACATGCTCCCCATCCACACTACCCACCTCACATGAAGCTGCCCACAGTGTTTCTGGCAGACTTTACTGCTCTCACAGCAGCTCCAAAACTGAAATATTCATCTTTAATGAGATGTTTACAGCAGTTGATTTATTTTGATAGTCTTAGGCCTGCTGTTAAGAATATTCATATTCATGGCTGAAGCTATGTTATGGAAAAAGAACATTCACACAGCTCTATCTGTTATATGCAGACACATTGCCTCCTGTTCTCGCCTGTGATTTTGGCTGCTAGTGCCACCAAGTGGTTGGATTGTCTGGGTTTCAAGAGGATAGCAACACTGCAGTCTCCCCTCTGTCCTTTTCTCCTCGGCTGGCTCGATCTACACCCTGGACTGATTCACCATAAACTGAGCTTTTTGAAAATGTTCAAGACAGCTCAGCGGCAGCCATCTACAGTTCATCCATATTACAAACCTGTGATATTCATGTGTGCGTGTCAGTTTAGGGCTCGTGACAGATGTGTTGCTGATCGTTGAGGAGCTGCTAGATTGAAGAGCAGTCCACCTGCATCACCTGTACTCTTCCTCTCACTCTTTCTTCCACTCTTGGGACGGAGAGCCATGAGTGATATACGATGCAGCCTGAGAGAGATGAGAAGGGCCTGCCATTCCCTGTCAAAAGGGGACATAGCAAGGCAAAAGGTTACACACATGGAAATGTCATTTCCTGCAGTTCACTACTTCATTCTCACTGTTTCCTCAGAGACTGGAATGAGAAATGCACCTTATGAAAAATGGCTCCCATTACACATTTGACCCAGCAGATCTTTGCCGTTGACCCCCACATCTTATAAGAGTTACGGCGTTGCAATGTCTCGACCTCTTCACCTTCCACACATACAGCCCTCCACCCACATGCACCTTTCCATTAGTAGCCATTGTCTTATAGTCACCAACAGCTCTGTGGTCAGTACATGTGTGATAGCCCTTTTCTGAATCGGTGTTAATGGATCTGCTTTACACCAAAGGATGAGAAATTAAGCGCTAATCACCACCATAGAATCCTTACCAGGTATGGTGCATCAGCTGAACCCTGATCTATGCAGATGAAATAATTACTGCTGGAACCACATGCTTACCACCGCTGGGGAAAGTTACCGTAAAAAGTAATTAGTAACAGTAATTTATTTTCCTGCACTGATGTATTTTGCAGAAGCCGAAAGGTATTTAATGAGACACTTACGGCAATGATATGGCTTGTACAGCCATGTGCATGGATTTTTATTTTTTATGTCAACATACATCAGGCATAAAAAGCTGGGTGAAAGGGTCCTGCTTGTCAGACGGCACATTTTGTGTTTCAAAAATGTCTTTTAAAGCTGTAAGATTTATGAAATTCGCTGTAAGAATCTAAAGCACAATAACAAGAAATATTGCAGTTTAACTTCTTAATGATGTACAATTTTTCATTTTAATCAGGCTCTCTGTACATTTGTGATCATTTTTGTAAAACTGTAAGCACTTTCATTTTACGATTTGTTCAACACAGGTCTGTTAACTTTTTCATTTGATGCAGGATATTTTTGTCAGACTATTTTTCATTCCGTGTTGCTCTTGCTTTTATGTTATTTAATTGCTCTTTGACCCTATTGTGTGGGATGGCAGAAAACAATTTATGCAACAGAGCGAGAAAGCCAAAAATGAACAATATGAAAATTAAAAACTTAAAATAGAGGGAAATAAAAAGCGATTATAGAATTTCTAAGAAAAGAAAAAAGTAATCGACCATGGCCAATACAATACAGGAATTAAAATTAGTCCCTAATATATTATCTTCACATTATGCCTGGTAACAGTTTACAGTTTTTTTTAATATATCAACATAGCTGTTTAAATACATGTTGTTGAAAGAAGCCAACAGTATTTAAGGAAAACATCTCTGTCATAATTAATGAAATGTTTTCCATCTTGTCCTACCCTTGGAGTCAATCTGCTGCTAAAGTGCCAGCCTGCATGCGGCAGTATATATTGTGCGTGGGATTTTAAACTTTCAACAGTGAGACAAGGCTGACTTTGAGAGAGAGCTGGCATAAGCTTTTTATACCATCCACCTACTGAAAGACATTTTCCTGCTTTCTGAAATCACAGAAACATAGTAACACTGCCTGTTTTATTAAAGTACCAAAGATATCAACTTAGCACCAAAAGTAAGGGAATTTGTGTTTGGTCAATTATATAAAACAATGTTTTGTTTTGTTTTTTTGCAATAAATCTTATAACAGTTCCTTCAGTGGAGCCATATTTGTTAGGAAAATGCATTTGTGGGTTGAGCAGCAGAGGTAAGTCTGTGGGTTGTGCCCGTAAAAACTTTCCAAATCTCCTTTGCCAATGCCAGACAGCTTATTCTGCTACTGACTCTTGTTTTGAGCTTCTGGTACCCCAGCTGCTGACAGTCAGGCTTGTCATTAGAGCAGAGAGATACAGAGGACAGATTCGGCAAACTGTGGCAATCCCATATCTCCACAGTCTGGGACTGAACTCTATCCTCCAAAATGGCAACGCCCACGCCCACAGACCGGGCTTTATCCAAGACTGCCTCCAGAATTTGGGAGTGGAGAGGAGGGAACGGCCTGCAGGCCTGACCTCATCCCCACTGAACACTTGTGGGATCAGCTTTGGCATGCAGTTTGTGTCCCAGTG
>VUQK01041245.1:0-16392 GCA_015106715.1 Bujurquina vittata
AAACATAATTGAGAGTTTACTTATTCTGCCTTAGGCGTGAAGAGCAAACCCTCCAAAAAGCCTCTTTTTTGTTCTTGTCTGTGAGTGAGGCAAAGATTGAATCGTTCAGGCAGCGTCAACTGGGTATTGCAGTGGAACTCAGCCTGAACGTGCGGTTCACTTCTGATCATTATTTTTGGGTCATGATCAACAAATAGCTAAGAATCTCTGGAGAGCATACATTTACATCCTAACAAAGAAAGGAAGCAAGGAAGCATAGATTGTGGGCAATCGATGGACATCATTACATTTCTTTCTTTCTTTCTTTCTTTCTTTCTTTCTTTCTTTCTTTCTTTCTTTCTTTCTTTCTTTCTTTCTTTCTCTCTCTAATAAAAGCATTTTGTTGCCACTGTGTTGGTTTTTGGAGTCAGAAGTGGATGATGGGGTGAAGCGCTCCTTCTATGAACTCTAAGGATGAAACAGACATAATTAATGCTTTTTCAGATAGCATATAAATTGCAAACTGAAAAATTCTGCAACTGGCTGGGGACTTTCTGTGTACACTGTAAGTTGTAGCTGGGATAAGCTTTTAAAAAATGTTACAACACTTGTATCTTTGCTTCTCATTATTCACTCTGCTCCCAGGAGACCTTGGTAGGTAAACCTGTTTATGTAGGAAACTTCTATGTTTGCTTAATTTATTGTATAGTATTTTTGCCTTTTTGAATCTCGGTCATACCTGCACTTAAAAGTTTGTGGATATCAACTTTGACCACATAGTCCTGACCTTTAAAGGAATGCAGAGATTGCACCATTTAGTTTAATCTAACCTCCTGTGTCAGATTAAAAGGGCTCCATAACATGTTTGAAAACAGTGCTACAAATGTCAGAATGCTTTTTTCTTTCTTCTGCATCTTTATTGAGTTGAACTGAATTGTCCTGGGAACATAATTCAGAGTTGGATTGGACAGTCGACTACTTTCATCCAATAAAAAAATCCATTCTGAGGATGTGCTTGCTATATATTGTTTTTTTTTTATACATAGTTGTGCAATTTGCACATAACAACCTGTTTAATATTATGTAGCGCCCTTGATTGTATACTTTATACACAATATTATTTGTCAGTTGCATCTCTGCCTAAAACACTCTATTTTAAGTAATATTGTGCAAAATTGCTTTTCTATTTCAGGTGCAGCTTATCCATTATAATCAGGATCTGTATGCCAACTACAGTGAGGCAGCTAAGAGCCCTCATGGAATTGCTGTTGTTTCCATCTTCATAAAGGTCTGCTTATTCTTCTGGGAGTACAGGGGAATAGAGTAAAGAAGCAATTAATGCGGGTCTCACACACCCCAGTTGCCATACAAAAAATAGCTAGAATACAGGGGTGTGGTGCAGGGGAGATAAATTTAGTTTCAGGACCAGACAGAGAGAATCACATTAAGAGGCAGATGTATACAGTTTATTAACATGCTTTAATTTCATTGAATTGTATGTCTTGTACAGCCTTTTCACACATGCATTAAGTATTCCACAAAAACAAGTTTATTAGCTACATGTTTTATAGACCTCTGTGTGTGTGTGTGTGTGTGTGTGTGTGTGTGTGTGTATCTGAGCCTTCTCTCTTTGTCGTCTCTCAGCTCTCTGAAAATTCCAACGCCTTCCTCAACCGCATGCTCAACAGAGACACCATCACCAGAATTAACTACAAACGTAAGATGCGCACTCTTTATCTGACGCACACACATGCACACTTATCCTGTGTTTTGCCTTTAGATGAGCTAATTCAGTTCTGAACATTTACAGGTCTATCTGGTTCATGGACTAGATTAAATCTTTGCTATATTCACTTTATGCAACCGACCACTGTGTTTGATTCTTGAGCTTTAGCATCTGTCCAGAGCCTCATTGTCTGTCGCAGCTTTGGAAATAAAATGGTAGAATCAACTTTTCTGTTATTAATGCTTTGAAGGTTTATTAACCAAAAGATTAAACTCTTTCACCTGCAGGTGGATTGATAGTCATCCAGGTGTTGTGTCTGCTTTGATGTGATAATTCTGACAAACATATTCTTACTGTACATCTGTGCAGCCTGCATTTTTTTAGAGTAATGTTTTGAGCTTTTCTATTTTCTATTAAGTTATATCATCATTATACTTGCAGCAACTTTTATGGTGTGCTCAGACCAAGACAGGGTTTTTGTGCCGAGTGGTTACGAGTTATGTAGCTGGGATAGGCTCCATCTCTCTGACAACCTGAACTGGATAAGTGGTTAAGAAAATGGATAGACGGTGATTACATATAAGATTTGTCCACATATTTGCCCCCTCCCTGATTTCTTAGTTTTGCATACTTCAGTGTTTCAGATAATCAAACAAATTTTAATATCAGACATGATAACCCAAGTAGATATAAAGTGTGGTTTTAACGATATGGTTTCATTTATTAAGGGAAAAAGGTTATCCAAACCTACAGTACCAGGTGTTATTAGGTGTGAACCTAATAACTGGCTGTGCCACCCTTTACAGCGAGAACTGCAATCAAGCATTTGGGATAACTGCTAATGAGTCTTTCAAATCACTGTGGAGGAATTTTCACCCACTCTTTTTTGCAGAATTGTTTTAATTCAGCCACAGAGGAGAGTTTGCAAGCCTGAACAGCCTGTTTAAATTCATGGTAAAGCGTCTTAAGTCCAGACTTATTCTTTTTTTTCATTCAGAAGTGGATGCTGGTGTGTTTTGGACCACTGTCATGCTGGATAACCCGGGTGGGCCAGAGCTTCAAACTGATGGTTGTACATTCGCCTTCAGCATTTCCAGTTAGAGCAAAATTCGTTCCATCAAGTCTTCCAGGTCCTGAAGCAGCCCCAGACCATCACACTACCCCCACCATGTTTGACTGTTGCTAAGAGCTGTTCTTTTGTGAAATGCTGTGAAGGTTGGACTCAAACCTTCCAAAAGATTCAGCTTTGTCTCGACAGTCCACAAGATATTTCCCCAGCAATCTTGGGGCGCATCAAGATGATTTTTGGTAAATGTGGGACGAGCCTTTGTGTTATTTTTGGTCAGCGGTAGACCTCCTGAATGAGTTATCAATGCAGTCTTTTTGTAGACTGGCCACTCCAGGTGTTCTAAGTTTTCTTGGTTTTCTTTCTCAGGTAGAGCGGCTTTCACTGTGGTTGACTGGAGTACCAAACCTTAGAAATGGCTTTGGAAGTCTTTCAAGGCTGATAGATGTTAATGATCTTGTTTTTCAGCTGTTTCTATAGATTGTAGCATGATGTGTTGCTTTTTGAGATCTTTTAAGGTACGTCACTTTGTCAGCAAGGTTCTATATAAGTGGTTTCTTGATTCTCCTGGTCTGGCAGTGATCCGGCCTGGGTGTGGCTAGTAAAATTTAACTCATCTTCCCAAAAAACGTGGTTAATCACTGTTAGTTAGGGGCAATCACTTTTTCACACAGGACTGGTAGGTTTGGATAGTCATCATTTAAAAACTACTTTGTTTTTAAATGACGAAGATAATCTACATTAGGTTATCTTTGTCTAATATTAAAATTTGTTTGATGATCTGAAATATGTAAGAATGACAAATATGCAAAAAACAAAAAAAAACAATCAGGAAGGGGCAAAAACTTTTTCTTGCATGTCTGTCTTGAAAATGCTTGGACTGTAGCTCAGTTCAGCCCTTTAATTCTTTCTTTATTCCAGGTATTGCTTGTAGTAAGTGAAGGTAATTGTTCTTCCATTGCTTTGGGTGAATGGGAAATGCTCCAGAAACAGTCCAGTAACTGTTGGCTGCATGTTCTGAACACACCATTAATGACGTCTTGTTCTACACATCACTGACCGTTAACTGTCTTCCTTCAGAAAGAAAGTATTAATTACATATAAATCAATGCTTCATCACCAAAATCTGTGTTCTAACTTGAAGATGTGAAGATGTCCCTGAATTGTCTTCCTGTTAATGGGGCTGAACATAGCAGTGACATAAGAACCACACAGGAACTTTCTGTCACTCCAGAAGCCATTTTTAAACAGTTCCATTCTGAGGTTATACGAACCTAAACCGAGATCCAATTAAAGCTTATATTGAACACCAGCCTGTGGGAAGCAGCAGGGAATTCTTAAATTAGATGTGAGTAATATAACTGATGTATGAACTGATTCTGTCCTTGATTAATACAGAGACACATAAAGTTCCTGTACAATAGTGTTTGTATCTCAAACAATTTATTTATTGTAAGTTCAAAGATTATAGAATCATACTGTGCATTTATGCAGTGTTCACATTTATCTGACACAGTTATGGTTTTTTTCTTTGTATACTCTGTTCCTACCTTCACTAACAACAACAACAACAATAATAATATATTATAATAATTTTTTTTGGAAAGATTCCTCAAAGGTGCTCTATTGCATTGAGATCTGGTGACTTTGGCGGTCACTTGAGCACTGTGAGCTCAGTGTCATGTTCAAGAAACCAAGTTTGTAAAATGGAAGCAGCCATCAGAAGAAAGGTACTCTCTGTGCTGGGGAGGCTCAGTGGAAGAGCAGGCGACCAAGTATGCAGCAAGGCAAAAGCAGGCAGTGCAGGTTTGAGTCCTAACTGTTCCTCCCACAAAAGGTACTCTGTGGTCATAAAGGGATGGATGTAGTTAGCAACAACATTCAGGTAGGCTGTGGCAGCACTAATGCTCAGTTGGTGCTAAGGGGGTTATTTTGCCAATAAAATACACACCACCAGCAGCCTGACTCACTGATATACAGCAGTTTATCCAAATTCTGATCCTACCTTCCGAGTTTCATGGCAACATTTTTCCAATCTTCTGTTGTCCAATTTGGGTGAGCCTGTGTGTAAACTGTAGCCTGTTTCCTGCTCTAAGCTGCCAGGCGTGGTCTTTTAACTGAGCGTTCATTCTCAGTCTGCAGCAGGTCATCTCGACCATGTTTGCATACCAAAATGCAGTTATTGACTTGTTGCCGTGTGAATAATTAGATATCTTCAACAAACAGTTGATGAGATGTATCTAATAAAGTCAGTGAGTGTATAATGATGTACTGTAGAATTACTCTAACTGCTGCCTACCTAACCCTAACCGTTACTTGATCCCAACCTTACACCACTAGTCTCAATGTGGCTGCTTCTGGTCTCTCTTGCAAATGAGACACTGAGTCTCAATGGGACTATCTGTATAAATAAAGGTTAAAAAAAATTAACTTTCATGCAATATACTAAGTATACTACAGTACATACATATGTTTGCTACTGGACACAGTAGCTGCACATGCTAGCTACTACACAATGTGGGAATTTACAAGTTCCTCTGACCACACATAGTTCTAATTTTTTCTTTAGTGAAAGTGATAATTTAACATGCATGAGCATTTTATACCTACAATTCCTGTTAGGCATTTGTATATGTTAGCTATACTCATGATGTGTCTCCTCCTTCTGCTGAGTGAAGTTGTTTGGTGCTCTTTCCCTTTCCATTACATAACCAAGACAAGTGTGCAGTGTTATACACTTAGTTTTTTGAGTGTTATGCAAACACCACCTCATTGGTACATTGGCAATAGTGGAGTCTGAGTATGGCAGTATGCAATTTGAAAAGCAGCATAAGTTTAGATATTAAAGTGTAGTGCATGAGCACTTGTATATTTAAAGTTCTGCAATTTAACTGTTGACAACATGAAGAATGAAAGTAGATACACAATAAGATGCACATATAAACACATTTCTTCTCTCCTGTTTTTTAATATTTTTTTCCATTTAACTGATGCCCCAGTAAATATGTCTGAACATAAGTGAACTTGCACACACACCTTCCCCCTTCTTATTTTCCTTTTTTTCTCTAGATGATGCCTTCTTATTGATGGGCCTGAACATAGCTGACCTCTACCCCGACACCACACGTTATATCACTTACGAAGGCTCCATCACCATTCCTCCCTGCTACGAGACATCCACGTGGATACTCATCAACAAGCCTGTCTACGTGACACAGATGCAGGTACAATAGTGCAGGATAGGTATCTGGTGTCTGGTGGGAAAAGAAATTATATACATTGTGTTGATCAGGGCAGAAACTTGATTTCTAATTTTCTTGCTGGCATGGGGTGCAAACATGCCTCAACTGCAAATTACACCTTCATAACCTGCAATTTTCAAAGCGTCTGTTTTTCCCTAAGTGGTTTAGATAAAACAAGCTGTGCTGTAACAATAATGCAATGAAATGCAGAACATAGACAGCAAAAAAACAAACCTACTTTGCTGTCTCAGGGGCTCAAACAAACATTCGATTCAACCATGCTTTTTAAAGGCACTGATCTTATTTAAATCCTTTTGTTTAAAAATAGTTTAGAACCTCCCAAAATCAACTAAAGCTGTAGACACAATGCAAAGAAACAACCACTATAATTTTATGTCCAAAAAGTCCATACATGAAAAAAATCAACAGCTTATACACTGCAGAACGCCAATTTTTCCTCTTCATTGCATCACTGCAGCAGCGATGCTTCAAGCACACCTGCACTTCATCAGATAAAAAAAATGTATGCAGTGTGTTGCAGAGATATCAATGAAAAATAAACTAGCGATGGGACGTGTTTCCATGTAAAACCATTTGTACCAAATATGAATCAATGTGGAATCTGGTCTGCCCTGCCCATTTCTAATTAATGAGGAAGCAAACCATGGCTAAGGCGCCTGGAAAGTGACACACATCACCACCAGCACCAAATCCCGGAAAGAAAATGTGGAAAAGCGCAGACAACACGCTTGAGTAACTTCCCACTACTTGAGACAGTCTTGGAGAGTAAAAGAACGTGATAAACCGTGTATGATGCGCAAGTTGCAACATTTCTTCTAGACTGTTAAGGTAAATGATATTAACGCTTATAAATGGAGCTAAATGTCTAATGTTACCAACATATTTGATGTTCTCTTGGTTAGTTGTTGTTGATACTATAACATAGACTTTATTGCCAAAAGTATTCTGCCTTCACAGACACATGAACCGGAGTAATATCCATTCTTAATCCAGAGGCTTTGATATGATGTGGGCCCCTTTGCAGCTATAACAGCTTCAACTCTACCGGGAAGGCTTTCCACTGCATCCGACACTTTGCACTGAGCTTGGTGATGGAAGGATGCAGCTGCCGTGGAAACCCATTCCATGAAGCTCTCTACACAATGTTCTTGAGCTGATCTGAAGGTCACATAAAGGTTGGAGGTCTGTGGTGATTGAGTCTGTAGAAAGTTGGTGACCTCTATGTATTCTGACCCTCAGCATCCACTGACCCCACTCTGCGATTTTACCACTTCATGGCTGAACTCCTGTCATTCTTAATCGCTTCCAATTTGTTATAATCCCACTAACAGCTGACTTTGAAATATTTAGAAGTGAGGAAATTTCAGGACTGGACTTGTTGCACAGGTATCATCCTATCACAGTACCACACTGGAATTCACTGAGCTCCTGAAAGCGACCCATTCTTTCACTGATGTTTATAGAAGCAGTCTGCATACCTAGGTGCTTGATTTATACACCTGTGGAAGTGACTGGAACACCTGTATTCAATGATTTTGGTGGGTGAGTGAATACTTTTGGCAATATGGTGTGATTGCTAGATGTGATTAGTGCTCTACAGCTATGTACCAAGCTGCAAACTGTGGGATCTCTGACAATCTTTCCATCCAGAGTGAGAGTCAGGAATCACCTTGAACAGGTTGTAAATAGATCACACAGGTAACACAGTGAGACACTCTCACATCAACACCTAAGATCAATTTAGATGCACCAGTTTCTTTTTTGTAGGTTGCTACAGGGGTTGGGAACAAAACAAAAATTTCCTGGTAAGACAGTGCCCCTTAGTAGTGAAAGTTTTAAGCACATTTTGCCGAGTGCTTTTAAACCTCTGAGGTCAGTTAAAACAGCCTATCCCTGAACCCTAACCCTTTATTTTGGAAAAAAAAAAGCAAAGACAAGGTGAGCATTTATGTAGTTTCTAATTTCTATCAGTTGGAATTATTTTATTTTATTTCATTGTCCCCTGATTATCAGGACTTGTGGGAACCATTAAAAAAAAAATGATAATGTTATGTGGCGGTACATATTATGACAGCATAGGGTTAGGGTCATCAGAAATGTAGACATGGTCAAATGATCATAATTAAGTACATTTAGCAGGTGATCTAAAATTCTTCATGTGGTGATGTAGCAGTGCTTGGTCAGGAGAGCTAATGTGTAGCATCCAGAAATCCAACGTGCAATGCGTAGACCAAGAAGCTCAGCGTCAATGCAGCACAGCAACCACCTGCGTGCATCAGTGTAATCAAGTTTCACACACACTGTGCCATTTATTCTTACTGCAGTTCCCCCTGTTCTCACTCACCTGTCCTTTCCTCTCACATGCCTTTCATCTCCTCATTCTTTATCTTCATCTTTTCTTTTCGTTCCCCTCTTCTCTCCACCTTTCCTCCTTTGCTAATTTTTGCCTTCCATCTTTACTCGTTTCTCCTGTCCATCCATCTTTTCTTTCCACTTATCCATCTTTCTACACCATGGGTCTCAAACTCAGTTTCACTAAGAGCCACTGCAGAAAATGTGAATTATACTGAGTACAGTCCTAAAATTAGGTTATCATACAGCCAGCCTATAACAACCTGTTTCATTTGCCCCAATATAACTCCTGGCAGTGATTTGGTTTGGATAAACCAAATAAATCCTGATGGTAAAGCACAATAATGAATCTTTAATTTTGTTCTTGCACACATTCCTACAGGACTTAACTAGAATGTTTCACAGGCCTGAACATGTCAACTTAGTGGTGGTGGAGGAAATTTCATTAAAAACATATTAACAGTAGCTCTGCAGTCACTGTGCGTATACTGCAACAACTAAGTAGACCAAAATTGACACAAGGCTGGATTAAAATGTGTGAAAAGCTGGATTTGTCCCATGGCTGTTGAGTATGACACGTGTTCTACACAGTCTTCAGTAATACACGCAGGCTTTCATTTGTGAGCACTTAGATCAGAAGAACCTTTTTGAGAGTTGTTTAAAAAGAGCTAATTTCAGCTGATTAGATATCAGCTGTTGTCTTTTAATACGTTTGGAAAGAAAACACTGGGAAAAACATTTGCAGTTCTATCACACTACCTCTTCCTGTCTGTATATGCACAAGTATATCGGACAAATATACACAAGTATATTGGACAAATTTGCACACGTATACTGAACAAATATGCACAAGTATATTGCATTTTCTTTTCATATTTGTGCTCCTTTCCATTGTTTCAGTGCAGGTAGCTGGGGGTGGTTGAGGAGAAGCCTTTGAGCTGACTTGTCATGCAAGCTGATTCTTATACTGTGTGCAGTTTAAATTCACCATTGTGACCTCAAATTGTGGCATGTGACAAGAGTGACCCCTCGATTGCTCTCACATGGTGCACTTGTGTCATTTTGACTTGTACAGCTCTGAGTTTTGTAACCTTGTGTAGATAGTCTGGAGGCAAGCAGGTTAGGCTCTACTGAAATTTCTGAGATATGTCTGTGCAGGGGCGCGGGGATTTTCACCTGCCACAGGGGAAGATTGCTGCTGAAAAATATGTGATATTTGGCAGAAAACCTCCATGATTACTTTGTTCCTGTTTCAGTGTGATAATACTCTTCATCTGAACCCATTCGAGACCATTTTGTATCATAAGTTCAACACTACCTGCATAGCAGTGGTTTCGGGGGTCTTTTTAGATGCACAACCTCTCCTGTGAGGATGAAAGTAGTGTACATACTGATCATTAAAGAACAGTAATTAGTTATTTAGCTCATTAGTTCACAGCAATTTGCTAAATTACTATATGTGCATACATAAAGCAAACAAGGTTAGTATTAAGAGCTATTTAAGGGTGGAATTAAAAGATATCATTGAATTAAAGGAGCCAAAATCATCTTGTTAAAATTGCTCATGCCACTGTCATTACCACAAAAATGTGTTTTGCATATGATTAACAAACAGACTCTTTTTAATAGTGCACATTTTGGCTTGATGCAGTAGGGAGAGAACAGGTGTATTGATAATGGCTCAGTTCCATTAGATGACCATCACAGTAAACACACAAAGTAAGATCTCCCCAAAGTGGAAGACAGCAATGATCATTACAGCTGTTCTTTTCCAAATGCGACGTCAACATTTGTTGAGTAAAATCCCCCAAGATTTTACTCTGAGAGAAGATTAGCAAAAATTCTTACACAGATCCAGACTTCAGGTGTTATATTAAGTGTCCGATAATGTATGTTTTTTATTAATAATAATACCTTAGACTTATATGGCGCTTTTGAAGGTACTCAAAGACACTTTACGATTCCATGCACTATTCATTTACACCTCAATCGTACTTGGTGGTGGTAAGCTACTAATGTAGCCACAGCTGCC
Organism: Bujurquina vittata; assembly: GCA_015106715.1. Lineage (NCBI taxonomy): Eukaryota > Metazoa > Chordata > Actinopteri > Cichliformes > Cichlidae > Bujurquina > Bujurquina vittata. The sequence goes on from VUQK01041245.1 coordinate 10,419, forward strand.
CTGGAGCAGTCTGACAGAAGCTGCCAATTCACACCTATGGCCACTCCAACCACTACCACCAACCACATTCAGACTTAGGCAATACGGGTTAAGTGTCTTGCCCAGGGACACAATGACAGCATGCGCTCAGGCGGGGACTCGGACCCGTGACCCTACGGTTGCAAGCAAAGTTGGCATGAAACCATACTGATGCTCAATGATCTTCACCTCTCTTCTTTAGCTTCAACAGCTTGTTCTATTCCTTTAGTCCAGATTATATATCAAACAGGTTCCCTCACCACTTCACTTTCCCACTCATCTGATAACTCGTCGCTACCCCCCAGAGCCTGTCTCAACTCCTTCCTGAACACTGCACAATGATATTTCTTCTTCAGTTTCCACCATTTTAATCCTTGCTTCCAGAATCGTCCTACAGACTACCATCCAGTGCTGCCTAACTACATTCTCCTAACACCACCTCACGGTCTCCTATCAATGTCAGATAGTCCACCCATGTGCGCCTTCCTCCAGTCTTATATGTCACTGTTTATTCCTTCTTTTTTTATATATGTGTTTACCACAGCCATTTCCATCCTTTTCACAAAATTCACTAGTATCCGTCCTTCTCCATGTCTCCCCTCAATAATGTATCTACCCACATCCTCCTCATCACCTCTGTTCTCTTCACCTGCACGTCCACTGAAGTCTGCTCCAACCAGCTTACTCTAGAATTCCTCTTCCTCCTCTGACGTCCAACCTGTGAGACATACATGTTAAAAGCATTCAGTATCAGCCCTTCAATTTCCAGCTTCAACCTCAAACTGTCTGATGCTCTCTTCCCCGCCACAACACTATTGACATGCTCGTGCTTCCATCTACATGATGGTAGAACAGTTGAATCCACCTCCAATGCTTCTGGCCTTGCTTCCCTTCCATCTGGTCTCCTACACACACAGGATGTCTACTTTCCTTCTCTCCATCAGCAAGCTCTCTTCCTTTACCAATTATAGTCCCTACATTTCAAGTCTCTATCCTCACCACCACAGTCCTGCCTTTCCTTCTCTCTCGCTGGCTCCTAACATGCCTTCACCGCCTTCTCTATTTCCTGTATGAGAATTTTGTTCTTTATGATTTGCATAATTTTAACTGGCATGACGGCTCTATGTACACCAAAGAAGGTGACGGTGGCTATGTTAACCTACCTGCTAATGTATGCTAACGTGATTTCCTTGTTTCGCCCTAAAAATTACTCCAGCGTTCAACGTTTGTTCGGCATTATTTTTCTCCCAGCTCGTGTGTACCCCACCCATCATGACCCTGAGCCCCACTAGTTGAGTGCCCACAGTTTGAGAAACACTGTCTTAATGGATCATAGATAGCAGACTGAAAGAGCTATTTGTCATCTTTAAATTAAAGGCAACTTAATAATAGTCAATAATTAATAATTGACATAATTGACACTTTTCAGTAGTGTTTTTTATATTTAGGTGTGGAAAATGTTCATCAGAGTTCCCTTTCAGTCTCAGAGAATTCTACTGGATCATAAAGGCTTAATTTTGGTTGATCTCACATTCAGGATCATCTTTTCATGCACCTCTTGACAGTTTTCAGCATGGTTGCTATTTTTATAAGTCCCATTGAAATTGTGCCTCTGTAACGTGCACTGGATCTCTTCCATTGTGTCAATACAGTGATCCTTCAGCTCGATATATATCTTCATGAAACAGAGTCAGAGGAAGTCAGGTCCTGGTGAGTGGTCCAGGTGATGAGCAAATATTGCGTTAGTGTGGCCAAAAGTCTTCACTGTGTTCTGTGCTGGCCTGCACCAAACTTCAGATTGTTTCTTTTCAACGAAAACTGTAAATTCTTGTTCTGAAAACTGATTTTTGAAACTAGCTCTAATCATCAGCGATGATCCTCCACGTTGCTTGAAAGCGAAGCTCGTGGCGTGGCTGTAGTTCAAGTAGGAGAGGCCATCTACTAATTGGAAGGTTGGTGGTTCAATCCCTGGCTGCTCCAATCTGCATGCCAAAGTATCTTTGGGCAAAATACTGGACCCAGAGTCACTCCTGATGTGAATGTGAATGCTAGATAGATGTAGAAGTGTAGAGAAAAAGTGCTTGAATGAACATAAAAGGGTGAATGAAGATATGTTGTATAAAGCGCTTTGAGTGCTCTAGTAGAGGAGAAAAGCAATATATAAGAACAGTCCATTGACCGTCTTTGACCTGTACCCAAGTTTAAGTTTCAGTGTGAAAATGTAGAGTACACATGCCAGCGCAGCAGTGCTGGAAGCTGTTTGTGTGTCATGGAGAAGATAATCTTGAACAAAGGTGCGTCAGTGTTCCCCCAGATGAGCTGAAGGAGGTCTGGGCTTCTCTGCTTAGGCTGGATGGATGAGCCTTCCTGAGCTAGTATAGTTTCAGCAAAGAAGCTAAAGATTAACTCATGGCATTGTGAGACACTCTTGACCTAAGCTAAACTCAACTATTCTTCCCACAGATGCACTCCCTGCGCCTCCTCAGCCAGAATGAGCCCTACAAGATATTCCTCAGTATGAGTGACAACACCCGGCCCACCCAGCCTTTGCTGCAACGCTGCATCCGTACCAATATCAACTTTAGCAAGCAGGGCCGCGACTGCCCGAACAACCGTGCCCTCCGCCCACAATACAGAGGTAATATGAAGGGTACGAGAAGAGTGGTGGTGGTGGTGGTGGTGTTTCTGCATGAATAAAATCAATGATAAATTATAAAATTATTCCAGAATTAATGCCAAGTGTGATTGTGTTTCTCATTTTCATCATTTTAAGCTAATGAAAGCAGGACTTACATGTTCATGCCAAGACTGGGGATATATTTAGGTTGTTTTTAGCCGAAGTGTACAGCTCATCAGGCCCCATTCATTCACATAAAAATAGCTAGGAAACCTTTTAAACCCACTGAATCATTAGTAGTACTAGTCAGAGCAATAAAGAATTGTAGATAAAATCCTACTGCACAATGGTCAACGTCTGTCTCAAAGGATTGTGTGGGGCTAAAGACTAGAGGAACTTGAAGTGATAAACCATGAACAACCAACAAGTAAGTCTTATTGGCGATGCTCCAACTAACACATGGGACTTTAAGGATCTGCTGCTGACCTCCTCGAGCCGGATGCAGCCACATCTGCAAGCTACAATTTTAAAATGAAAATAAATTCTACTTTATTACCTCATCTTAAAAATGAGTCTTGATTAGTTAATATTTAAAACATGACATTTTAGAGTACTGAGTTAAAGAATTAACTGCAATAAAAACAGCAACAAACACATAATTTGTTTTAGGCTTAAACATCACAATAAAAAATGAGGATTCTGGTGGTTGTTGCTTTTCACAGGGGGCATGCATTAATTAATGTATTGAAAACAGTGCCATTAAATGTGATAATTAGCTACATGATAAAGTAGTGGCACAACAAATTACAGCAGAGCATTGTACTGTTGCAGAATAGCTAACACAGCAATGTACCTGCATTTTTCCATTCTTAATATCTCTGCCTTATCTGAGCCCAGTGCACACAGTAATGCGGTGCAGGTCTGTTTAGGTTAGTTAGTTCAAGAAAGTGAAAAGTCAGACGGGGCTTTGTTGTTGAGAACATAAACAATAGGGAACAAAACAGGAGCAAAAAGAAATGTAAGACACACCAAAATAAATGCGTGTGTGTGAGAGAGTGAATTGTATTAATGTAGAGCTGGAAGTGTGCAGCTGAGATGGTATTAAAAAGACAACTGGACCAACACACAAACACAAATACACAGTAAATTTGGAAGTGTTATGCCTTGCATCCTTCAAGAATAAATACTGCTTCTCCTGTGCACTCTGAATGTCTTCATCACTCTAATCAAGCCCACCACACTCTCCAAAACATCAAATTAGGTTCATGGCCTCTGCTACCCATTTGATATTTGCTTATTGTGATACAGAACCCAAACACTTAAGGTCAAAGAGCTTAAAAGATAGTTAAAGCATAGGCAGAGAGTGGAAAACAAAACAGCAGATCAACACATGGCAGATGGAGAAATGATAGGTGGGTCTAGTGGTCACTGGGCAAGTCCTTTTCCCCCCATTTGCTTTGGATGCCAAAGGTGAGGTCTGAAACTCACTGCGGGGATTTCATTTTTACAAGGTTGACCTTTTTTCAAAAGGGTCAACTCCCAAACTACATGTAAACCAAAGCACCTCTGCGATTCAGTCCCATGATGGGATGCAATCTCCAAGAGGAAAGCCTGAAACTCTCGGTGGTGAAGTGTTTTATCAGATGAGAAGTTTTCCATCTTGAGTCTGGCATTGCCTCCGTTCTGAATTGATTTTTCTAACCAGTCCTTAGAGCTTTTACAACTCGTAAGGGTAACACCCTGACACCACTGTTAGTCTTGCCAATGGAGGACAAATAAAGATTTTAAATTGGATTAAAGTATTCTGATGAATCACGACAAATTTCCCAAAAATATCTGCCATTTCACTGGGATTTATTGGAACATCCTCCTTGATTTCCAAATGAAGAAGGTCTGAGATCTGCCAAGTTTCATTTTCCTCAGCTTCAGCCTGGCAAAAGATGGTTCCACAATTGTTGTCGACACTAGAAACATGCTGCACGTCTAATCATCTGCCTGCCTTTTCTTTTTAATGTTGAATTGGCAGTGTGTGTTTACAGCTTATAATGTCTGTTTCCCAGTTCTCAGTCACCATCGGCCAATGCATGGCATTCAAAACTTCCCATATGGAATTATGTTCTGCTTTATAGCTTAATTCATTTTGCCCAAAGAGAAAAATATAGACTTTAGGGCTTTAATTCTCTTGGGAAAATTGGAAAAATATGGTCAACAAATATCCTCAGCAAAATTCAACTGTCAGCTTTGCAGCACATTCAAAGCAAGTGAAGTCACCTGGAAGGGTGATCTCCAGAATACACTGAGAGTTCAGGGGATTTTTCTGTCATTACATCAACCTGGGATGACCTTCCTCAGAGTCTTTGTTTTGTGTGTATTCTCATTTGCATTTCAATAAATGTATTGATGTTGATAAATGTTTTGATGAGTCGGCTATGAAGGAGTTTTCAAAGGAACTGAAAAAACTGGCAGATTTGATCTTGCACTTTGACTTTGTACCAACACTTGATTTAATGCACATATGCCTTTGAAGTCTTGTTTAATATAATAACCTTGATTGTCTATTTTGACATAATTTTCTTCTAATATAGCCAAGATTTGGAATAAAATAGCTGGATCCTTGCTTTTATGATGTGTGCATACCTGCCAACTAAAGAAACCCATTCAGCATGTAAAACAGCCGTGGTTCCATATAGTACTATGGAAAATAATTTTTCCCCTTTGAATATGTTACACAATTACGGAACCCCACAGGACAATAGTATTATGGCTGAAGATGTAATTGTTTTGGGGCTATGCGAGAATGTAGTGATTTCAACTTGCAATGTCCAGGTAACAAGTGCTATCAAATGAGACAAAATATCTTTTCCTCTCTGTTTTTTTGCCGCTTGTACCTCAAGGATATCAACTTCACTGACCTTTTATTAAATGGGGTGGCTGTAGCTCAGGAGGTAGAGCAGGTCACCTACTAATCGGAAAGTTGGCGGCTCGATTCCAGGCTGCATGCCAAAGTATCCTTGGGCAACCCCAAGTTGCTCTGTGACGCAAGCGTTACTATGAATGTGTGTGAATGTTAGACAATAAAAACACTTAGCTTAGTTACATATGGAAGTGCTTGTATGAATGGGTGAATGTAAATGTGTTGTATAAGCACTCTGAGTGCTCAGATAGAGTAGAAAGTGCTATATAAGATCCAGTGTTGTAGTACTCGAGATCGGTCTTGGTCTCGAGACCGCTTTTTGATGGTCTTGGTCTTGTCATGGACTCGACCTCATTTGGTCTCGGTCTTGTCTCGGTAACTGTGGAAATGTCACTAAATTGACAGAATATTCTCCAATTTATTTG
>VUQK01041246.1:0-23859 GCA_015106715.1 Bujurquina vittata
TATGTGAAAACAAAGTTTCAGTGTAGTTTCATGCATGTCAGTGAGAAGTATTCCTTTCTTTATCCTCTGTTTGCCCAGAGTTGCCACAGGGTTAACTGTCTTCTTTCAAGTGGAATAAAACTTTTTTCTAAACTAATTTATGTTTTAAAAAAAAAAGTTGCATCAGGAGAGTGGTGTGTTTCCTCTGCAGGTCTGACAGTGCTAAACAAATCCAAATGGAAAGGAGGAACTCTGCAGATCGAAATAGCCAAGGAGAGTTTCCTGCACAGGTACAGCCGCGGCCCCCCTCGCCTCATCAAATCTAACATTAACACGGAACTTAAAAAGATTTTTCTTGAAAATGTGAATAATTGTCTGTAAAGTATTTTTAAAAATCCCAGCCTCGCTTTGTAAATTTGTGACAGGCCAAAAACTAAAAAAAGCGATATGAAAAACATTCTCACAGAGGAGAAGCTGAATCAAGAGAACAGCTGTTTGTACTTATTAAATAGTTGATGATGACTTGCAGTCTTAATTTGGATCAGTGATAAATAAGATTTGTGAAGTAGTTGTCTCAGAAAACCAAACCCTTCACAATAACCTAAGATTTGACCTTTTTTGTTAGATTCAATGTTCTGCATGTCACAGAACAGACAGACGTGCAAAGGATCCGTTCTAAGGCTCGAATAAAGAAAGTGACCCCCAGAATAAATACAATAGGAGTAAACTATCCAAGAAGCAAGAAGCTTGAGATGTTCACCAGACTCTTAAAAAGCTGATCTCAGGACTAGTTTCCCACAGGTTCAATCTGTTAACCTGAGAGCTAAAAGTTCTGCATTAACTAAAAAATAATCAAATGTCAGCAGGTGGTGGAAGTGTGACGATGTGTTTGTGTAATAGACTGGCTCAGGAGCGGCAGGAGGCAGCGGAGCAGCATCTCGGGCAGCCTGCGTCTGAGGACAAGAGGCAGAAGCTCCTGGACTCGCTGAGAAAATCTGGTGTGGAAAATTTCACCATGAAGGCTGCAGTTCCGGGCACCGAAATCCCAGGACACAAGGTCCAGTCATGCTCTTTCTCTCAATATGTGTGTGTGAAATATACATTGCCTCCCTTGTGGGGCACATAAGGTGAGTTATTAATTTTTGGTGTGAAGGTTCAAGGTTGGGGTGAAAGAGCGCCTGTAGTGAATGATCTTATTAAACATGACCTATGTAACGAGGTCAGTGCGTGTACATGTAAATGAAAACAGGCTGTGACTACAGAAGCACATCCCATGTGCTGCTCATGTCTTTTGCTTACAAGCTACAGCCAATCAGAGAGCAGGTTGCTAAAAGGCAGAGGAACAAAAATGTCTTGTTTCAGGCAGAGGATGAACTGAGAGGCTGCACCAGTGTGAGAAAAATATTGACTGATTTATTGCCGCTACGGCAGCCAAAGGTTTCATCTTTACGTTTGTCAGTGAGTCACAGTTGAGGCTGGAGGTGCTGACTGTCCTCTGGGCCCTCTGGTTTCAGGACTGGGTGGTCAGTAAATTCGGACGGGTCCTTCCCATCCTGCAGCTCAGGAAAGGCAACAAATCTCGAACCCTGAAATACGACCCATCAAAATACAGCCACAACATTCGCAAACTGGACCGAGACGCCGTGCCCAATGAGTTCACCCCCATCACGCAGCTCACCTGGGAGGTGCAGGGTGGAGATGATGACATCAGTAAGAAGAGACGGGGCGAGTTCCCCCCATCTGAGCCATGGAGACCCAAGAAGAGTCGGACAGACGACGCTTCTGGCAGAACCAGGTAACCGTGTGGCCCTTTTGGGCTATTTTGATGATTGCAGTGGACCAGTGACCCTGATGCTTTCTGGGATTTTATGTTTTCTAGGCTTCCTGGAAAATTTGTGTAGTTTTTGGGATCCCCAAGTGTTACCTGTGGAATTATGAGGAATATCTGCTGGTACATGGGATTCTGAACTCTTTACTTTGGTTTTTGTGGGATTATTTTGAACTATTCATTTCAGGAGTTAAAACATTGTTCCGTATGTTAATTTTATTCATGACTTTCTGTCAGAGATTCTGAAGCTTCAAACTAGTTGTTAAAATTGGCAAAAAGTTCTTATAGATTTTCTATATTTTTCAAGGTTCCTGTTAGATTCCCTGAAGTTTAAAGTTTTTGGGAATTCCTGGAGTTCTTCAGGCTTCACACAATCCCTTCTGTTTTCATGAATTTTAAATTCTCCTGGATTTATGACATTTAGAAAATACCAGCTGATTCTGAATCTGCTAGCATATGCTAATCAGATCATGAATATTTAATGTTCCTTTCTTTGTTGCTTTACCCTTAGATTGGAACACCGTGTTAACTGTGTCGGTTACTCTGAGGCTCATCGGCTCTCCAATGGATTTGAAAAACAAAACCGTACACCGGCTCAGAGGTGGACGCGTTTTTCTGACAGTGACATCGACTCAGACGAGGAAATCCGCAGGCTAGTCGCAGCTCAGTCGCAGCAGCAGCAGGAGGAAGAGGAGGAGGAGGAGGAGGAGGATAATCTGGAAGTGGTTGGATGTGACTTCTTAGCAAAATCAGCATGCAAGGGTAAAAGATGTTTGTTCATATTCCTCTCAGATGCACATTTAGGTTCAGATGTGCAAAAACACAGGAGCAATGACTTCACACACAGCATGGCGCCATATTGAAGGTTCAGTGTTTAGGATTTCATTTATGGGTTGATGTGTAGTAAAAGCCACAAAGTTCTTGAACAGAAAACATCAAACAACCTGATTTTGTGGATTTTTGCGGCGCGTTGACTGGTGGGTGTGGGTGCAGACTTTGAGGCAAAAGTGGGGCGGCAGCTTCAGTCGGGTGACTCTCATCAGTGCAGAATTGTTTGGAAACTCAATCCAGCGTAACACAAAATCTTCCTCGTTTCCAACATAACTGTTCACACGGAGTTCATGTATGTAAATCTAAAAGCAAAGAATCAGACCAGGACCTGATTTAGGGCGTCTCGTGGAAGTGGCCCAGTTCATTCTCATTTTCACTGACGAGCTTTGCGATAACAAGTTTTTCTTTGTGATTCCAGGTGATCAAGAGGATGATGACGATTATGACTCTGCTGACACAGATGAACTTTTCGCATCGAGGAAACCTCCCCCTCCTGAGCGACAGGAGAAACATACTCGCCACTCAGGAAACAACATGGACAAGAAGAGAAAATCGAAGAAGAGCAAAGCTGGAGAGCAGGAGGAAGAGGACGGATCAACAGATGAAGACGAACGCCTTACTTCCAGAAAACCATCTTCCGTGCAGCAGAAAGGGGATTCTGAACAGAAACTAAATAAGAAAGCTGCCGCCCTCCCTGTCGTAAAACCGTCCTCGTCACAGTCAGATAGTGATGAGGATGATGAGAATGAGGTAGACTCAGCAGGTTCATGCTCAGACTCTGATTATGAAGCCATGTTTTCTAATGTCACCCATTTGGAGATCTCCCTGGCTGACCTGCAGAAGCTCGCTGAAGAGGCCGAGCAGAACTCCAAGACTACGCCTCCCAGCATCCTCGGAGCCAAACTGGAACAAAAAACAACCTTCACGTCCAGTCCTGCAGAGGAGTCTGCTCCCAAGAAAGGCACCACGCCCGAGGAGATCCTCGCCGCGATCATGGAGGACGACAGCAGTGAGGATGAACGGAAGAAGAAAAAGATGAAACGGAAATCTGTCATGTCGGCGCCACTGCCTGCTTTCCAGGGCACAAAAGCAATGAGCGAGGTATTGGAAACAGGTGAGCACACGAAGGGACAGAAAGAAGAGGAGGATGGAAGAGGAAGAGAGGTTAAAAAACCGAGGATGAACTCTGACGCTCCACAGCTGGTCCACAAAGCAACAGACAGCAAAACCAGCACGAGTGTAAGGGATCAGAAACAGGCTGAAGGAAGGCTCTCAGACAGCAGTGGGCAAGAAGAGGATGAAAGTGATGATGTGGGAGAGGAAAAGGGAGCGACTGTAGAAGACATGGCGGCTCCTGATGTCTTCAAAATGGTCCCAAATAGAGTTTGTGTAATCCCAGAAAAAGCTGAGAGTGAGTCTCCATCTAGCAGCGAGGAGGAGGAGGAGGAGCAGGAGAGGGGGAATGCCAGTCAGGCTGCTGTAAAAGCTAAAGCAAAGGCTTCACCTCCATCCTGCAGCTCGTCTGGGGACGATGAGAATGAGCAGCAGGTAATTTGTGCTGTGGAAGCAGCTCTCAACAGTGAGACCTCCACCAGCGAGGAAGAGTGGGCACCTCCCCGGGTGGCATTAGGAGTCGAGGAGGAAGAGGAGCGGCAGAGACAGGCCAACGCGAGGAGGCTGGCTGCTGTTGAGCAGAGACAGAAAGAGGCTGAAGAACACAAGAGGCTCATTCAGGGAGCGCTGGCCAGCCTGGTGAGCGTGCACCGTGTTTACGTACAGGGTTTAATTCTGATACGCTGATTAGTTTGAATTTTCATTTCAAATTTGGTGCTTTCAATGTTTGTGCGTTTTCGGTTTGTTTGCATTTCTTCTGCGGTCGACACGTTCCTCTCTTCAAAGCTCTGCCAGGGGGCTAGAGCGTGTCCACCGCTTCATTGACAGATCTTTGTTTGAAGCCAGTTAGCGTTCTAGCTGTGACGTGAGGAAGAGTTTTTATTAGAGAATGATCAGTGATGATGATGATAATACGCTGCATCTTCATCAGGATGCTCCTGCAGCCGGAGCAGGGAAGCACATCGTCTTTGGCTCTGATGATGACGAAGACGATAAAGGAAGGATGGTCTCAGAGGTCTCCGCACCAAGGAAGACGCTATTCCAGGACAGCCAATCAGAGGACGAGGCCACCGGAGACAAAGCAGCAGCAAATGGGAGCGCCAGAGGAAAGGAGAAGGTGAGTAAAGATTTACTGAGCTCGGGAACCACGACTTTCTCCCCAGATCCTGAACTTCTATTCTGTATGCGTGCGAATGTCTTCTCCCAGCATCACTGCACCCCTGATCATTCTAGAGGTTTTCAATGAGCTGCACTTGTGTGTTTCAGGTGCGTCTGAAGTCAGCCGGCCCTCAGCTGTTTGGCGGCAGCGATGATGATGATGATGGTGCTGAGGAGGATGGCAGCAGGTTTGACATCAAGCCTCAGTTTGAAGGTCAAGCGGGACAAAAGGTGAGAAAAGGAGTTTACAGCTGCTGCTCCATGTGTTTCCCAACCTGTCTTTTTTTCTCTTGGTTTGAATGCTTAAATGAGTTTAAGTTTCTACTAAATATTGCCTGCCCCCCTCTGATGTTGTTTTGTTTTTTTTTTGTTCAGCTGATGGCGCTGCAGTCTCGCTTCGGGACAGACGAGCGTTTCCGGATGGACTCTCGCTTCCTGGAGGAGGACGAAGAGGACAAAGAGGATGAGTCAGGTGAGACTGCGGATGCAGGTACACTAGCTGTTGAGGGCAGGAGAGCAGGCGATGGTTTTTCCTGCTGGCAGCTTTAAAGCGGTTGTGTAGCGACATAATCATAAGACAGAGAACGCTTAAGCCTTTGTAGACTCACCAGTTTGAATTATGCTTTTATATTGTTTGTTCTTGACTTGTTCCCAGACCATTTAACACCGCTACTGTTGCAGCCCAAAGAATTAGGCTGAATACATCGAAGTGATGCAGTAATTTAAAGGATCACACAGTTGTAATTATGGTCATGGCTTCCTGAGAGCGATGATTTTAACTTTACTCACAAGAGATCATAAGTGCACATATACATCAATCAAGCATAACATGATGAAGTGAATAACACCGTTATCTCTTCATCATCAGTGGGTGGGGTAGTGAACATTTGGTGGTCAGGCACGAATGTGTCCCATTCACTGCTTTGTCCCGGATTTTTTAAAAAGCATTTCCTTGAAACATTTCTATGTTAAACATGCGACATGTTGATGTGATTCAGACACAAAGAACACCCTGGTGGAAGACGACGAGGATTTGGAGGAAGAGAAGAAGAAGAACCTGTCCATTCTGCAGAGCGTTCTTGGCCAGGAACAATGCAGCAGCAAGACTGCTGGCAAAGCCAAGAAGTTCAGGTGAGCTTCACACAACTGCTCCTGAACCCGAACAAGTGCTTCATCATCGGGGAGAAAATAAAGTCGTGTGTTTGTGCGTTTGCAGAGATGTGTCGGCGCTGCATTACGACCCCAGCAAAGAGGAACACGCTGCGTTTGAGACCAAAAGAGATGAAATCAAGAAGGAGAGGTACGAGCCCAGAAACATGACTTTCACACGTTTCACTTTATCTGTATTAACCAGATGAGACATTATTAACAGAAAAGTGGATTTTATAGTTTCTGTCAAGAAATTCCATGGAAACTTCCACACCCTGTGTGTGGGATTTGTTTCTTTAAAATAGCTCAGAAATCTGTGGCCTTGCTTTGGAAATTTCATTAAAACAGCAAAAGGAATCCGTAGCAGTGATTCTGCCGCCTACGAGTCAGCTCAGCACCGATCCACACAATGTTCCCAATGTGCCTCGCACACTGTAAACACCATAGTGGCTGTGCACTGGACTGTACCACAGTTATGACAGCTGAAGGGGGCCGGCTGCACACCCCGTGTCTAACGGCTGTAGTCCTGCCAGCCCCCCGACCTCTGCTCCTGCAGCTGAGCACAAACCACAGCTATGTATGTAATTATGCATCATCATAACGCTGGTTTTACTCTTTCACCTGAATTGGGCAGTGTGGTGGAAGGATTTTTAATATTTATGTAAACAAAGGATTTCATATAAAGACATTGCTGTGCAGGAAACCAGAAAATTCAATCGAGAGATAAAAATACAGAAACTTAAATTGGCTTTGAAAACACTGGACCTGATTTTTGTGTTCTGTCACACAAAAAGTGACATAATGAAACAGTAACGTGCTGTTAGATTCATTGTGCACACAATGAAATGATGGTTCCAGATCGCTCCTCCAGAGACGAGCATCTGCAGCCATGCAGCCAGAGACTGGCGCTACCATTTGGCAATGTGCTTTAAGTGTCACAACGCAGCGCAGGGGCTCGAACCGGCAACCCTCCGGCTGCAAGGCGAACACTACCCACTGCGCCACTGCCACCTACTGTTACTGATATAAACAATGTATGAGATCTAATCTTGAGAACAACTTGAAACTTTTTTTTTATCCTAAAATTTGGGAGTTTTGTAGCAAAATCAATAAACACAATCTAGGAGTGACTTCACTTCACCGTGAGCCTCCCGATTAAATAGAAACAAGTAATAAGTGCTAAGCTATCATTAAAGCGGCTCAGTGTAAGCGTGCAAAGGGCAGTGCACAGCTCAGGCTTGCTTTGTTGAATGCAGTATGAAAGATTTCCTGCATCAGTCTCTCTCGGCTTTCAGAATGTCTGCAGGCTCCACCGTATCCACCTTCTCAGCTGCGACTTACTCCAGTAAAATTGTCATGTGGTCTGTTGTTTTCACAGCAAAGCTGCCAGGAAGAAGAAGCGCGAGGAGGCGCAAAAGCTTCCTGAAGTTGCTAAAGAGATTTATTACGACGTGTCAGGCGACCTGAAGGCCGTGTTCGGGCAGAGCAAGCATGAGAGCGCCGAAGAAGAAGGAACGACGAACTGGGACCAGATGGAAGAAGAAGAGAGTAAAGAGAAGGAAGAAGAGGTCCCCTCTGCTCCCTCTGCAGACGACGAGGATTCATCTGGATTTAAATTTTCCTTCTTTGGAGATGACACAGCGGCAGAGAAGACGGGTAGGTAGAACCTCGGATACGGATCTCAGTCTTCCCAATGCAATAATTTTATGTTTTAGTTTTTAAAGTCTTTCAGTCTTTCTCCAAACAGCTGAGTACAAGGTGGAGGCCATACAGGCTGCAAAGGTGTCATGGCAACAAGACCCACGTTTCCATGACAGCAGCTCAGAGGAGGAAGAGGACGAGCGGGAGGAAGATGAGGAGCACCGCAGCGCCACAGCTAAACGCACAGAGTGAGGAAAAACCAACGTTGATCCTGTGAAACGGATTCCCTTTGAAGGAGCGGGTTTACGTGACCTGCGTGTTATCCGATAATCCAGATTCATTCCGTTCCACGGTGCTGGCATTGTTGCTTGGAAGCAGTTTAGGAGAAAGATGAGGAGTTGTCAGCGTTCATTGATTAACTCCGAGTGCATATGATTGTGAGACTGTTTCAGAAAGTTCTAAAAAAGGGGGTCACCCCATAGCTCAGGGGTGGGCAAACTACGGCCCGGGGCCACACCTGGCCCGTTGGTCTTTTTAATCCCGCCCGCTGAAGATTGGCACAGAATTGCCCAAATCAAATCATAATTACGAGAATTGCTACAACGAAACACGAGACTTCGACGCACTGGCAGAACAACACAGTTCTCACTAAAAGTAAATTATGTGTTAACACTGTAATGCCTTTTTTATGTTTAACATGTATGCGTCTGGCGCTGGCCCGGCCCGCCATAGCTCATCCAACCCAGAGGACCCTTTAAACCACACGTTCCCCCATCTTCTTCCTACATATCATTTACGCTGTGAAACAAAAGCAACATGCCCACAATTAATACTAACAAAGTAAAGTAATGAAACTAAACGGGCACGCACGGTTCAAGGTATAATAGATACACAATCGTCTGAGCATTTGTGCGTTTGCTGTATTTTTACAGAGCGGTGACGCCGTCACACACTGAATTGTTCTTCTTCTACGCCGATGACGACAGACTGACAGGTAAGATCGTGGTTCCAAAAAGAAGGAGAACTGACCGCTGCATAGGTACACACTTCTCAGCAGCTTAGATCTGCAGATGTGTTTGAATGTGTGTTCTGCTTCTGATCCGATGTCACGTTTTTCTCCTTCAGAGGGTCCCAAGTTGTTCTGCCGTGTGTCTGAGTTGGAGGAGCAGCGGGAGCACTGGGAGGAGAGGAGGAGCGCACTCAGAGAGGTAACGCTTTTCAAATGCTAAATCTTCACAGTTTAAACATCTGTAAGGTGGTTTTACATTTTTAATGGTTATATTATGTATAGTTACTTTATTATCGTTAATTGTGTAAAAGGTTTACGGATTCCAATGCTAGATTTTTGAGTTTTCCTGAGAAAATCCAGTCATTCTCTCTTCTAGACCAAAAACATTCGTAGCCACTGTTACAAACACTGGTAATGAAGTAGCTTAAAGTGCCTATCAGCGAGGCTTTCCCCAACTGCCTGGAAATGGCTCGTCCCAAGTGTATAACACGTGATGTACCTTGGACCTGTGTTTGGGTCATTTGGTACATAACGGTACCCACAGGACACAGCGTGTGGTGCTGAGGTCACCCTTCTCGTCCTTTAGGCACCTGTGATGCCAAGGAGCTTGGAGGCCTGACATGAGTTAAAGATGCTGGGAACATCTTGCACAAAGCACCCTTGATTTCATGCCCAGCTGTCTTGCTTGCTGAGGCCTCAGTGTCAGGTCTGTGTCTGGGAGGCTGGGTTCCATACAGCTCGGGGACGCAGGGGCGCTGGAGCCTATCCCAAGCTGGACAGGTCGCAGGCACTGACAGCTGGTCTTCTTAATGATTTTGAAGCCCAAACACCGAGCTACAGCAGCAGGGAGACAGATTTCTGTAGCTGCAAAGCTTCCAGAATCCTAAACCCACAGCAGCCGTTAACCTTTAATCACCCCTTTAACAAACCCGGCCGTCTTCCTCGCTGCGGGATCTCAGAGTTCTGGCATCAGTTTCTTGGATTGGAGGAGGCTCCAGGAGACAGAATTGGGGCAGGACTTTATTTCTGTGTTTGAAGAAGTCTTAAAGTTTTGAAGAGGCCAAACTGTGGAGAAATGCTCTCGTAAATGAGCAATGAGTAAATATGATGAAAATATTAAAGCTTTAAATGCTGCTTATGAGTTTCATAGTTATAAGTACTGGCAGACAGCGAGTTTAATCTGCTGCATCACTCTGCATGATTCTCAACTTAGTACAGATCAAAGCTGTAGGCGCATACATGCACGTCTGCATGAGCAACTGCAAGAAGTCACATGATCAAAAAAATGTCCAACTGAGAGTCTTACCTGGGCAGGAGCTGTTGTTTCTTATTAAACCTTTTTATGCTTCGTTCAGATTCTTGCTCATACACAAATCTAGCAGTTTAACCGCTTGCACATTTAAAAAATAATTAAATACCCCTTCAAAACTGAAACCTTTATTATTGTAGACTAAATCCAGATGCAGATGTTAAGTTCAGACTGGACGAAGTGGCTTCAGTTATATCGTGGAGACGTTTGTGCTTTTCGTGTGTCCACAGGAGTATCGCAAGAAGCACAGGGACGCTAAAAGGAAACTGACGTCCTCCCTGAAGAGCTGAGGATTGTGGGACATGAAGTCTTTGTGTTTCAGCACGCATCGGTCTGGACTTCTGGCTGATTGATCGTCTCTCCGTGCTCCGTGCTGTTGTTTTTGCCTCCGACTGAACATAGCAGAGCAGACGGCTGCCAAAGACAGTGCTGTTAGAAATATTACTGCAGATGTGCAGCAGCACACATTTATGGGGGACCAAACCTGCTAAAAATGGACAAACGGCGCAAAAAGGAATGTGCTCATTAATATTAAGATGATTAAAAATTGAACTTAACTGGTCATTTTCTCTTACAGTTGTTTCAGGAATATTGATCTCTTTTGTAATATCAGCACTTTTTTTGTTCTTATTCATTTGTTTTTGTGCGGCTTTGGTCCTCCGTACCCGATGAACCGTGGAGTGAGCAGATTCAAACATCTGTCACCGCTGGGGCCTTTTCACCTCGTGAAGATGTTTCTGTTTCACGTTGTGCTTCGTAGAATAAAATTTGTTTATTTGACTATAAAGACGCTTTCAGTATTTTGTGTCAGTTTATTAGGTACACCTAGCTTAAATAACAGTTTAGCCGTTTCTATGGGAGGTTGGTGTCCAGCTGGAAACATCACATCTCGCTGTGGGTTTAATTTCTATTACACAATCGTACATAATATTACTACCGAAAACGTTTTTCGGCAGAAGGTTCTTGGATTTTGTCCACCATATTCATTAGAATTCCTTACATGTGCCATTTTTCACCAATATTGTCCTTAACTACCTTTATTTCAGTCAGCACGGAGCTGTGAAAGAACTGCTGTCCAGCTTTAACTCTGCAGTGATGACAAAGTCACACGTGTATTTGTGTAATCGTTTACAAAGTAACGAAGAGCTTGAGCGGGTTTTTGCATTTAAACGGTGAAGTTAGCGCCTGTGTGCTCACGAGATTTTAGTTTGAAATCTTGGGCTGTTTCCTTATTGTGAAATTCCTCCCCGGAAACCGTGTGGCGCTCCGGGGGTGTTGATGTTGGCCGATAACAGGTGCTGAAGCTGAGCGGCACACTCAGAAGTTGAGAAGCTGGAGCGGCACAAACTTTGTTTACAGCCTCTTTGTTTCAGGGCCCAAGGGTTTCTGCAGCACATGTCGAGACTTGGGTAAAAAAAATGAGCCCCGTTTGGTGCGTTTTGCTTCTGTTCGTGCAGAGCGCGGAGCTCCGGCATGTGCGCGCAGCTCCGCTGGAGGCGCAGCGGGCGGAGGATGCGGGCGCACCGCCTGCGCTCCCAGAGGTGTCGCTCTCACCGGAGAGGAGCTCTCTGGACGGGTTTGAAGGGTCAGGACTTCCCGGCATAAAGCGAGTGGCCCGAGGAGCCAAAGATGGGGGCTTCAGGAAAAGAGAGCCGGCTCCCGCGAACAGTTTCGGGCATCCGCGCCGGCACGACGACCCGAGCGGCTACTTCACCACACCGCGGACGTTCCGCCTCACCTCCGCCCCGCCAGGGAACCAGTCGTCGGGCCGCGGCGCGGGGCTCCACAACCCGCTGTTCCCGGTCACCGACGGCTCGTACTGGGCGTACGCGGTCATGCTGCTCGCGCTCGTCCTGTTCGCCGCGGGCATCGTGGGCAACCTCGCGCTCATGTGCATCGTGTGGCACAACTTCTACCTGAAGAGCGCGTGGAACTGCATCCTCGCGGGGCTGGCCTTCTGGGACTTCCTCGTGCTCTTCTTCTGCCTACCTGTGGTCGTCTTCCACGAGCTCACCTTGAAGCGGTTGCTGGGCGACCTGTCGTGCAGGCTCGTGCCCTACCTGGAGGTAAGCAGGAGGTGAACGTGCGCGTGGATGAAAAAGGCTCATTTACAATGTTGGTTTTTATTCTCACACACGCACGTGGTTCACCAAAGTTAAAGCAATTAAAAAGTGCTTAATGCTGCTGCATCTCTGGCTAAATCAGGGATTAAGACTGAAACGATTTTAACAGTATTTTTTTTAATCTAATGAATTATTGTGCTTAATTTTTTACCTTATTGAAATGTGTTTATTCTCCCATAAGCTAAACTGTGTGTTAAACAATTATCTTTGTGAAAGTTGCCGGATCAGTGAACGAAACCCAACAGCAGAACAAATTAACTGTTACCCACATTTGCTGGAAGTAAGCTTTAAAAGGGTGTTTATTTCAGCACATAACCGTACAGAGTTTGAAATAAAACGCACGCACGTTTTTACAAGCCTCGTTTGACTCATTTTAAACGATTTGCAGTTTAATAAAGAGACCTCCGGGTCTGATGAAAGGCCCGTTTGTGTCTTTGTTCCTCTTCAGCTGTCATGGTCTGTTTGGCCTCCTCAGCTGTCCGCTGAAGCATCAGGAGACGCCGGTGTGGGCCCCAGCATGAAGAGACTGTCCGCCCAGAGCTAAACAGGGAGATGCAGAGATGTTCCTGAATGGGGGTGTTTATGCCTCAGCAATGAAAGAGAAACTCTTTCTAACACTGATCAGTCGCTGAATGAACAAAGGGTAAAAAAATAAACTGAAAGTGCAGAATATGAGCTCAGGACGGGCAGCAGCAGCTCAGTTTTCACCGCATGCTCTGAAATCTCCACCTTTTGAGGCCCGGTTTAACTCCAGTTTACATGGAGGTCCATCCATCGTTCTCGTCCACTCAACCTTTTCAGGGTGTTTAATTTAAACAGATCATCTTTAAGTGCTTTGGCTAAAGACACATCAGTGCATCTTCTCTGCGTCCCATAACACAAAAAATCACCGACATGGACAGCAAGAAATGTAAATGTGTCACAAAAGGACCGTTCTTAAGGTCCAACTGACAAATGGTTTTTGCGATCAACTGCTTCTCGTTATATAAAATACTGGAATTGAGTGAAAAAACTACACATCCAGTTCCTCACAGACCAAATAATTTAAAGGTATTGTAGGTAACAAATGAACAGACATCATTTGGATGTCAGTGAAGAGATCATGTCTAAGAAATAAACACATAAATGGAGTGACACAAAAGGTGGTGATGTGAGTGAAAGGTGCCAAACTATCATCTCACTGTGCGGCCGTATTTCGAGTTAAAAGCTGAGGCGTTGGGTTTAGATGTGCTCTCAGAGGAACGAGCGCCTCAGCACGGAGACTGCAGCAGCTTCACGTCGCTCAAGTGGAGTTTTGCTCATTTGTAACAAGAGCTTGAGTGAAGCAGGGACAGGCTGCCGGCCTCCTCTGTTCTCTGCAGCGTCACCTATTTTGATGCTAATGACTGAATTCATTTCTGCTTAACAAATGACCTGTTTGTGGTGATTTTTTCTCCAGTGCTGTTACTGAGCAGTGTGGAAGCAGGTCAAGCTGCCAGCTGCCCTCTGCTCTGTTAGTTCAACTCTTTTCATGCTAATTAAAGCTCTGTGTTAATTATCTCGAGTTGTGTCTCAGCAGTCTGAGGTCGTTAAGCGCTCACAGAGGGAGGACAAGTCTCTGTAATGATAGTTCGTGTTTCTGGCCCAAACCACCAAGTTTAATGGGCACGAGGCACCAATAACTGTCCCCAGTATGCAGGCTAACGAGCGCCCTTTCATTGCTGTTCCTGTGTTCTGAATGCTGATGGAAAGTTGTTCTTCTTAATGCTGTAGACTTGGTGAATTTAGCCTCTAGCTTGGCATAAAAAAGCAGAGGAAAGATGCTGGCAGTGTTGAATTAGAGTCTAATTTGGCATTTTGAACTATGTTGGTAATTTAATGAGTCAGACCGCTGATGTTTTTATGCCAGTACAGTACCACGGTATTCTTTGGCAATTATGTGGTTACACAAAGTAACCTTTCTAAAAGGTTTGTTAACTAATCATAGATCAGCCTAATGTCACATAGAACATTTATTAGCAGTAAATAAGAGCAGTATTTGAGCCATTTTCTCTCATTCAGTGTTTGTGGCTCACAGCTTCAGGTGGTTCAGTCACGTGACGCCTCAGGAACACACCTTTGTGGTCATTAGCTTGTCCGGGATCAAGAAAATAAAAGAATTTAGAGTGTGAACGCAGTATGTGGACGAAGCTACTTAAAGCAATAGTTTGCTCCTGCGCTCTGACAGTGAAACGTCTTCGTGGCACACGAGCTTCGTGAAAACATCAGCGACTATAATAGAAAATTGTTCTGACAAGACAAATCATGACTAGAAGATGAGTTTGGGATCAAAATGTGGGTTAAAATGAAACCTTTCATACGCTGGTTATAGAAAAAAACAAAAATGATTGACGCTTGGAGGGAGTTCAACTGATATGGTTTCAGTTTTTAACAGAGCTTAAATGTGCTTCAGGCAGCGAGAGCTTGTGCATCAGAAAATATTCATAGTGTGAATGTAAAACTTTGCATGGCTTCAATTGCACAAAAACAATCATCAGGAGGGGGTCGGGCGGGAGGCAAGGGTTGATGTTTCAGGTTTAACCCAGCGAGGAATCAACTATCATGGCTCCAAAAACATCTCGACATTTGTTACATTATGTCTCCTTTTTTAAACATTTATATGAATTCAAATTGTGATTTAGCAGCGGTTAAATGCTCCACACGGGTTTGCTGCAGGTTGAAAGGGTGAGCTCTTCCATGTTGGTGCTGAGGTTCGGATGGTTAGGATTTAGGATGTGACTGCACTGCAACTGTCTGTAGGAATGTCCTATTAATACTGCGCTCCATTTCCTCACTGTGTCAGGTGACCTCTCTGGGCGTGGCCACGTTCAGCCTCTGCGCTCTCAGCATCGATCGCTTCCATGCAGCCACTGGCCCCGGGCCCCATCAGACTCCAAAGGTGGAGTCCTGCCAGTCCATCCTTTCCAAGCTTTCTGTGATCTGGGTGGGCTCCATGGTCCTAGCTGCCCCCGAGTTGCTGCTGTGGCAGCTCCTCCAGGAAACTGTCAGCCTGCCGACGCTTTCCAACGACCTACAGCAGAGCCACCATGGAGGCTCACTGATGGCGGCCTTTAGAGCCCGGACTGATGCGTTTAAGGTGGATATGTGTGTCCGTGAGCCCTCTGTGGAGCTCCCAGAGAGCATCTACTCCCTGGTGCTGACCTACCACGAGGCCCGAATGTGGTGGTTCTTTGGATGCTACCTTTGTTTGCCGCTGCTCTTCACTCTGGCCTGCGACTTGGTGACAAAGCAGGTGTTAGCGCAGCGACTACCACAGAAAGCCAGCAGTGACAAGGTGACTAGCAGGTGCTCCTCTTCCTCTTCGTCTTCCTCTTCGACAAAGAAAAAGCAGCATGTGAGGGAGCAGCGGCTACGCTCCACTGTGATGGCACTCGCTGTCTTGTACGTCACGTGCAACCTGCCGGAGAGCATTTGCAACATCACCCTGGCATACATCTCTGTCCCGGTGACCTCTGCGCTCCCGGCTCTGGTTCTGCCGGCGCTGGGTCTGATCGGGCAGTTCCTGCTGTTCGTGCGCTGCTCTGCGACGCCCGTGATGCTGCTGTGTCTGTGCCGCTCGCTGGGCCAGGCCTTCATGGACTGCTGCTGCTGCTGCTGTGAAGAGTGCCTCCCTGATGGCAACTCCTCTTCATCATCCTCTGCCTCCACTGCAGCGCCCTCCACCCTCTCCTCACCCACATCGCCTTCACCGGTCTCCCTGTTTCCTTCCAGCAAAGAGGAGCCAGCGAAGAGCCCGTTGCCGGCAGAACCAGCAGTCCATGAGAGAGTGAAAGACTCATCAGCAGTTATTGGGACGCCCTGCTGAGGTTCAGAACTGCTTGCACGCTACTTTAAAGAGTCACTTGGGTTTAATACAACTTGGTTCTTGTTTTGGTAGCTTTGTCCCACATTCCTCTAAAGTCAGAACCACTATAGTCAGAAGAAGGATGCCACTTCCATCTGCAGTAATTACGTTTGGCGACATGACTCTGATCTGAGACCATCAGTAACAACAGATATGGTGTAGGTGGGTTGCAAAGGGGCTTGCACAGGGGAACGGTAGCTGTGAGCAGGCTAAAGCATTTTAAAATAGCATGCTCTGTATGAGATTCCAATTGGATATGTAGAAGCATATTAGCTGAAGCATCAGCTGATGTAGGTTTGTTATAGAGATCAGCTGATCTGCCTGGATCGTTGCCTGCCTGAACCAGTGTTTGATTTTATTCACCGATGGAGCTGAGATCTTAGAACACAGCTGCATCGCTAAGGAAGGAAGCATCAGTCATTAGAGAAGTAGACCAGAAGCAATAAAGTTTGGAAACAAACCAGCACATTACCCAGATTAGATTAGATTAACTTTATTAATCCCTTTGGGAGGGTTCTGTCAGGGAAATATTATACTACATGAGTATGAGGGCAGTCCGTCTGTTTTTCTGATTTTAACCTGCACAAAAGCATATGTTTGCACTGCAGGGATATTACGCTTCCTAGGAATGGGATCAGTTGGAAAGCGGTCCACCACAATTATACCCCTGCAAGCGTATCAATTCACTCTATAGTTTCTGCCTTTTTTGGGGCCTTTTGCACACCTCAGTTAAACCTTTTTCATAAGCATCGCAAACATTTCTTCTAGTGTGGAAAATTACGTATAGGACTGATGAAGAATCAGAGCCCAGCAAAGTCAACATTTTTATTGATAAAATCTTGGTAATGTCCAAGCCTACTTCCAACTTTATAGCAATACTTCTGGGACTGGAAGGGGGGGGGGGGATCCTCCACAGTAATGTTGTGAAATCTTGTTGAAATATCTCCCAAATTCCTACATTTAGCATCAGAGCATGTCCAGGTGTCCAAATAGTTTTGGTCATCTAACTAAAATCTCTAAAAACGTTAGACGGCGTTATAATTTTATTGCTGGCAAAAATCACAGCTCAAAGTTGAAGTGGCTCCAGGAACTGCTACAAACATCTGTTCCCCTTCCAGATGTTGGACTAACCTGGAGGTGTGTTCCTAACCTGTGTGATAATCTGAGCTTCCTGATGGAACGGGATCAGCTGTCAGGACGCTGATCACGCTGTTAATGCGGCTGGTCACAATTATGGACAAACAATACCAACATGAGACCAGCCAAGTTGTAATAAATCCTCCTTTAAGTTCAGTCAGTATTAGTTTGGGTAGAGCCACTGTAGAGCAGAGGTCTGTCAGACTAGAGTTAGGTCATTATTCAGATTAAGGGCCGTGTTCTAGACGGATTGAATTCCAATATTGAATGATTTCTATGCTACAATTTACATGTCATAGTTATTGATAATTGTCTAATTCAGGATATTTGCAGAAGTACTGTATCAAAGAGAACAGCAGATCGTTTGAGTCTGGGGGTTTTGGAAGGCATTTAAATAAAGAACAATCAAGAAACACTGCGCCCAGACAAGTGCCAGCAGACGGCTGTTTAAAACGATATGATACTGCAGACACACGTGCAGCTGATTGAAAGTGCACAGGAGTCACACAGACACACACACACACACGCAGAGACGGGAAATACAAGAAATGTGAAACTGAAGTTTGACCTTTTTTTTTTACTTGTTTTATTATTTTTGATTTAATAAAATACGTTTTGAAAAAGAAACGTTCACCTGTGAATAATTGTGTTTTTTAATATACACACACACACACACACAGAGAGAACAGTAGAGCTGTTTATGGAAACTATCTGATGCTACAAAGCAAAAACTTTATCTTCATTAAGCCATTAATGTAAATGAGCTTAATTATACAGTCCATTCAACAGACCAAACCTTTAAGATCTGATGCTGTGGTGGGTTTTTTTTGCTATTACATAAATTCAGGGATATAGAATTTTCTGTTGGGAGTGACAGGATTAGAAATGGGTCCATCAGAGGGACAGCTCAGGCTGAGATGGTCTGGACACGTGCACAGGAGGGGAAGTGGATATATTAAAGGATGCTGACGATGGAGCTGCCCGGCAGGAGGAAGACCGCGGAGAAGATTCATGGATGCAGTGAAGGAGGACATGCAGAGGAGGGTGAGCTGATCGGCTGTGGCAGCTTTTAAAGGAAATGGTCAGAATTGTATATGCTGAGTTCACGCCTTAAACCAACTCCAGCCAGCTTAAAATCAGTTCCATAAAAAAGGTTCAAAAGCAACAATTCATTTATCTAAAGCTAATCTATTCTGCATCAGAGACGTTCCCTTTTATGCAAAAGCAGTGAACCGTGGGTCACTTTGCTGCATCGGTTTACATGCACGCACTGAACTTTGACTCCCACATGCACAGTTACCACAGCGCAGCTCCAGCTCAAGCATGTCTGATACAAAACAGTCACAAAGAAATGAATGCTTCACTGAAAGGGCCAGAACAACATGCAACATCAGGTTTGATTTGATTTACAGACTCCAAGTGGTGAATTATATTTATGATCAAGCTAAAATAAAAGTAAATAATGTTTTATTCTTCACACAAAGGAGGAAGACAGAGAGGGAGTTTCCTGGTTCTATTCAATGAAGCTCTGCACGCTTGCAGGGCTTGTTGTTTGCATTGGTTTGATTTGGATCTCTCAGGAACACTGATGGAAAGAATGCTCCGGCGCTGTGATTCCGACACCCACAGACTCGGAAAGCTCTTCATGCCTGACTGTGACGCTCCTTTTTGTCATTATTCAATTACTGAAGGTCACAGCTTCACAATAAGCGCTGGCCTCTCACTTTGAGCAGCCATAATGAACACAGTCGCTCTGTGACCAGTTGCTCGGGAGAACAGACAGGAATTCCTCGCTTTCCCAAGTATTTTCCACCCTTTCTCAGCCTGTTTTCTCATTTTTTATATGCTGACCTAAAAAAGAAGTCCTGCAGCAGAAAATGTCTACAGAACTGTGCATGTGTTGACAGACTGCATCTAAGTCCCTGTGTCTCTTTGCAGAAACGATAATATATGGAGGGAGATATTTGTGGCCTATAAAAAGGATCATTTTTTCAGCCCGTTATGGAACACATCGGTCCATGTGTCACACCTTGCTTCTGTCAGTGAAGAGACTCGATGGACTGGATCAAGGCAAATCTCTGTCTGATATTCTTGTGCTGCAAAATAATGTTTAATGTTAAATATTGCATGGATCAAAAATGCATCCCGTGTCCTCAAGCGTCGCGCTCCAGGTATTAAAAGTAATGATTTTTACTGTAACCGTTCAATAAACAAAGCCAGCAGTTTCCACAAGCAGTTCTGACATGAAAAGATGGCAGCACTTTAGCAGCACGTTACAGACACCCTGCTGAACTTTTAAATAATGATCTCAGGGTAAAATCTCAATTCTTCTCTTCTCTCGGTGTGACAGTGAGTGGGCGTGTCCTGAAGCTCCACCCAACTGCTGTTTAAACCTTTAACCTTGCAAGCCAATCAGAGTGAGGCTGGCTTAAAGGGAGGTGCTACACGGCCACCCAGCAGCCCAATAAAGATTATTTTATCATCATTTTGAAGCGTCATTCAAAGCTCCTCTAGAGTGCAACAATCACAACAAGGAGCTCAAAATGAGAGCAATAGCTGCGCACCACGTACACCACATCTTAATAAATTCTGTGTGAGTGATAAAACTCAATGTTTTTTTCCTCTGTGAGGTTTCAGCAATAGAAACTCTTTCAGCAAATCACAAAAGTCCTGATTTAAAGGAGATGTTGATGCATGACGCCCTGAGTTCCTCTGGAACTCCTCTCCATTTAAATCCGGCCTGCTTCTGATTGGCTGGTTCGGTCACAGCCCTGCACTGCTCACTTTTTGTTTTGGTGCTTTGACGTTCTCCGAGTCCAGGTCTGGTGGGACAGACTGCGGACCCACCTTTGGGTTCTTCACCGGGTCACCTGTTGCTCATCGGTCTCCTCAACAGCCAGCATTCAGGACCAAACTCCGGGACCCACAGGGATCCTCACATCCAGGCCTCGAGAGCCGGTGTCCTGCAGGTTTTAGATGTGTCCCTGATCCAACACACCTCAATGAAATGGCTGAATTACCTCCTCCGTATGCAGGCGAGTTCTCCAGGGTCCTGCTGATGACGTCTATATTTGACTCAGGTGTGTTGAAGCAGAGACATCTAGAAGCTGCAGGACACCGGCCCTCGAGGTCTGGAGTTGAGCATCCCTGCTCTACCTGAGCAGGAAGCAGACTCTTTCATGGCGTTCCTGCGAGCTGTAGACCTGCAGCTCTAACGTCCCTGTTTTCCACTGTTTCCTGTGAGGAGTTCACTTACCAGAGTCATTTACACGTTTCCATCAAGCTAACCCATTCCTTCTGGAAATCTCCCTTAAAACGCTCACCTCCAAGGCTCCTACGATCTCAGCTACCATCGCAGAGCAAACTAGTTACAGTTATTACACCAACCTCAGTATTTGAAACTTTAGCCGGCTTCAGTGTGGGCAACGGTATACCGTATATGACAGGAAAAGTCTAACAGGTCCCCTTCAAACATGGATCGCAGTGAGTGACATGCCCAAAGTTGAGCCGGGTCTGGTGGCTGCATTTGTCCCACGGCTCCACTTGGCTGGAAATGTGGGACAGAGGGTGGCTACAGGTTTAGCCTTCGATTTTGTGAGACTTTTGGAAAATATGAAACCAAATGACGAGCACCTTTTTTGGCTGTTGGAAATAGGTAAAAGTCCCAACGTGGCACGACTCAAGCTGATGCGTAGCTTGTCCTCCTGGACACCAGGAAGCTGGCCGGTAGGGCCCACGCTTATATTTGCTGTTTGTTTTGCTCAGTTTTTGCCTTTATTTTTCTTGCTGTGAAATGCATTAAACACAAGTTTGTGATTTTAAGCTCATATAATCTCGAAGCTCTTGAACAATCCTGTGAAGCACACACAGGAAACAGCAGACAGGAAGCTGGAGGGAGAAGAAATGACCTCGTATTTAATATCACAGACTCAAGTGCCTGTGTTAGACATTTAATCAGATCAAGTACCAAGCAGTGAGAAGGGGGCTTATTTGAAGTGAATTAACAAGTGTGGAGCACAACCTCCCTTTGAAGCCCTGAGGCTTTCATTTGAGGACACCTGAGGCCCGTCACAGATGCTTGCTGCCTCTGAGTTCCACTTTGAGAACCTCTGCTGTACGCCGAGTCTCGGTTCCTTTCGAGTTGAGATATTTGTCCTCCCACGCCTCTTTGCCCGGGCAAAGAGGAGGAGGAGGGGAAGCTTCAATAAGGCCTGCTTTGTTCAGGCATCCCCCTCTCTGGCTCAGAGCGAGAGACACTTGAACAAAGCTGCATATCAACTATCCACTGAGGGAGTTGCTAAGCTACACGACGCCCACCGCCTCCCACCAGCTGCCCCAGTCGCTGAGGAGAGAGAAGAAAAGAGGGCTGAGATGCAGGGGAGGGAAGCTGCTGCGCTCCGCTAAGATACGCCAAAACTCCTCTCTTCTTGGTTGCCTCGGCGACCAGCTGAGACACAGCAGCACGGTGGCCTTAAGTTAGCAGCATGGCCTTAAACCAACAAGGAGCGCCATGTGAATCGGCCCGTTTGTGAACTCTGCATGGCCCTGCTGTGTTTACGTGGGCTTGTGTGATGTTCTTATTGTAGAGGAGTGGACGAAGAATAAAAATACTTAACTGATCCGAAGTCAGTGTAGAAGTTACACGTGTGTTGTTTCTAATGGCCGGCAGGGGGCAGCTCTCCTGGTCGCACAAAGAATTTCAGAAGAAGCATCTTCGAAAACGACCTTTGGTTGCGACGCTGAGGGTCTCGTAAACATTGTCCCGATTACTCGATGGCCTCAGTCGTTAGTTTCAAGCTTCACTGAACAGCGTGAAAAATTTGTCCCTGATTTGTTTCACAAAGAGCATAAAAGGCACCTTCTGCAGCTGGCCCACCCTAACCAAGAACTGAGAGCTGGTGGTACCGCGTTCGGACCCCCGTCTACCTGCAGAGAGTGTCTGTGGTGAAACGTGGCCGTGCCAAAAATGTTGTTGGTCCGTTCAATTCATTTTGTCCTCTTCTGTGGAACCAGCTGCCAGTTTGGGTTCAGGAGACAGACCCCCTCTCTATATCTATAGATTATGATCAAGCTTATAGTTAGGGCTGGATCAGGTGACCCTGAACCCTCCCTTAGTTATGCTGCTATAGGCCTAGGCTGCTGGGGGTGTGGGGGGGTTCCCATGATGCACTGAGTGTTTATTTTCATGCACCTCTTTTTACTCTGTTTATAACACACTCTGTATTTAATCATTAGTTATTAATCACAGTGTCTTTTGTCCTCTCTCTCTCCCCTCAGCCCCCCCCCCCCCCCCTCCCCACCCCCCCCCCCCCCCCCCCCCCCCCCCCCCCCCCACACACACACACACAGCAGATGACCCCCCCTCCCTGAGCCTGGTTCTGCTGGAGCTTTCTTCCTGTTAAAAGGGAGTTTTTCCTTCCCACCGTCACCACGTGACTGTTGGGTTTTCTCTGTGTTATTGGAGGCTCTCTCCCTGCAGTATGAAGCAGCCAATGGCGACCGTTTGTTGCGATTTGGTGCTGTGTAAATAAAATTGAATTGAAAATACTCATAAGGAGGGAGAGTGGTGGGGCTGATTACACCAGTGTCAGTGGACAGGCTGCACTCTAGTTCTTTTTAACTATGTCTTGCACCAGGAATGATTTGGTCTGTCTCCAGTTGGTGCTGGACTCACCCAGAATCTGCTGAGATATAAACTTCCCATCAGAACCAGGAGGTCCGAATGCTCCCTCGTCCCGTCACTCACCCAGTTTGTTCTGTTCAGTGAGAGACGGCAGGCGGTGGAAGCTGACTGGAGGCCCACCGGCAGGCTGGGGAAGGACCGCCTGGGCCACTTCCTCAGTGATCCCTTTTAACGGACATGGGAAAGATCAGTAAAGCTCACAAATAAACTCTGGGGGTCCCTTTGAGTCCTGAGTAAACAGAGCTTTCATGAACTTGGCAACACTCAGGCAGAAAAAAGACAAAATTCAAAGGCAGTCTTAAAACGTCAAACACAAGATATGAACCCAAACAAATGACAATTGATTGCTTTGTACGTTCAAGATGGGGAGGATAAGACCACAGAATGAGCTAATAATTATACCAGGGCAAAAAGCAGCACTTTTCACCCAAACATTTGTATCTATCCAATTATTCACATTTATTTTTCCATCTTATTGATCATCATATATTTGGTACTATGTGCTTCAGCTGCTCTCAATGATTTAGATAAGATGGAGGAAAAAGAGAACTTACAATAAACAAAGAGAACCTACATTTGCCTTAAAGTCAAGCGTACACATGTAACACTAAAGAAATGCTAAAAGTTACATCATGTAGAAGGAATGCATTTCTATCAGTGGCAAACAACAATCTCAGCACGAAGCCCAGTGGCAAAGGGATGATGTGCACTTGGGCGTTAAGGCAGATGATGCTCAGCTGTAGCTCTCAGGTGTGAGGAAGATCAGGCAGACACACACACACACACACACACACACACACACACACACACACACACACACACAGCAGAGAAATAAAGATGTGCACCAAATGAGAAAACAAAATATTTTTATGCTACTCAAAATAAGACTTAGTATTGATGATAGTTTAGCCTGAGTAAATGTTTGCCTTCATGAAGCGCCTTTTTAGTCTTCAACAGCTCAGACTGCGTCCCACTAAAGCCCAGGTCACCTTTTTTTGTACTGTATTTATTGCTGC
>VUQK01041248.1:0-10178 GCA_015106715.1 Bujurquina vittata
CACACTACACCTATAGTCTAAGGCCCTGTATAGCTACCATGATGAGATATAATGTCAAAACACCTGATCAAACTACGATCACACAGCTGTTTGTCCGGCGCGCCTAATTATTTCTACATCACGACTATGTGATGAAAAGATTGCGGACGACTCTTCTTATGGTCCAGCAGTCGGCACGATGCGCACAAGTATATGAGCGGTGTTGTAGAAGGCGTTCAGTCCAGACTGAAACCTTCATTAAACGTCAACATAGCAACAACATGTTCTCCTCTTTGACCCCAAAGTTTAATTACGATGAACTTCACATAGTAGAAACTATTGGCTTGGCAAACATAGATACATATCTGTGTGACACATTCTCTGTATATGTGGATTGTTATGCGTTTGTAAAATAAAATGTATCTTAACTCTCACAATCTATTCATCTCTGTATCATTCTATATCGTGTATCAGCTATTAAACATTTCACTTTACATTGCGAGAGGATATTTAAAGTCAGATGATCCATTTGTTTCTCCATAAATCCACAAGGGTAAAATGCATGTGCATGTGCGGCCACCAGACGCTTTCCCTCGAGCTCCCTCCCCAGGCCTGGCTCCAGGCTGGGGCCCCGGTAACCCTATCCCGGGCAGAGTACACCGTTCCCTTGATGGCGCTAACATAGGGGTCGTCTGAACTGCTCTTTGTCTGGACCCTCACCCAGGACCAATTTGCCATGGGAGACCCTACCAGGGGGACAAGCCCCCGGACAACATAGCCCCTGGGATCACTGGGACACCCAAACCCCTCCACCACGATAAGGTGGCGATTCACGGAGGAGATAATCTCCCTCTCCTGGAACATTTAGTTGATGAGGACTGCCAGAGGCTCAGAGGCTGCTGCTCACACAGCTTGCAGTGGTATTTTTTTGTTAAAATGTTAAAATATTCATAGAGTTAATTTTCAAAGAGGAATCCTTTTTCATATACCAGTTTAAATGTTCTACTTTACATTAAAAGGAGTTAATGCAAGCCAACCTGTTTGTGGTATATTTTATTCACGAACCCAATGAGAATCGATAAGTGATACTGATAATGGAATCGCAATCGCTAAAGTCTGATCAATTCCCATCCCTGTCTGGGAGCCTTGGCCACTCGTGACCCGTCATGTGGCAGCAGTGCAGCAGGCAGGGTGTGAACCCAAATGCAGGACTCCAGAGACGGACATAGCTTAAAGGCAGATTCATTGCAGAACTTCTACATCAAAATATACAAAAACAAACTGGAGCTAATAATCAAAACTGAGGGTAACAATAAACCATGGAAGAGGGAGACACACGAGGGGCAAAGAACAGAGGACAAATCAGGCATTAAATACACACTGGGGCAACTAAAACAGTGATGCTGTTCTTCTTCTTGCATTGCTCTGATTTTGAGGCTAAAAAAGGTAAGGAAAATGACTGGCTCCTTCTACAAATTAAAGTTCTGATCTTAATTACTAAAATTAGTGATAGATAAGGATGTCAACAAACCACATTGCCCCTGAGCACCAACACTAATAAAGAAGGGGTATCTAATTGATTTGCAAGTAGAGACTTATGTTACACCAAAATACATTTTGTGAATTTAAAACAGATGTACATCACTGCACTGAGCATGAGATAAGGTCAGGTTGTGCTCAGCCCCTGCAGGAAGTATGACAGAGCTGTCACAATGTATCACCTTCAAACACATAGAATTACTATTTGATGCCAATCTTTTAAAGCTCATGTAAACACCTTGATACGGAGATAAATCTCACTAATAAATCTGGATTTTCTGCGTCTGTCTGCTCGTCACCTATCCTGACAACTGTTTATCTAATCTACTTCAAACTTTGCAGGTGTATTTCTGGCAATACAAGTGCCGTTTCAATGAGTGGTGGTCTCATTCTGGGGGGTTCATCTTCCTGTTGCTAAAGCAGCAGCATCAAAGGCATGCTTCTCTGCGATGTGCATGTACATAAAGTGTTTGAAACTGTGAAAAACAGAAGAAGATGCATTCAAACATGAGGAATCTGAAATGGTAATAACTAATGTCATCCAGCCAGTGGTTCCATTTGGGCAGATACATGAAGGAATGCCAGTAAACACCCAGTTTGAATGATAGCGTGCTATCATAAATGGAGATATTCCAACACTTAATCAGTATCCCTTGGATTGCCTTTATTCTTGTAGCACAAACATTCCCAATTTCTTATGAACATGTATTCCAGAGTCTCCACACAACCAAACTGCTGTTGTGCCTTCAGCAAACAGGAGACTACATTCACACACACACACACAGACTCACACACTCACACCACTCCTTTAGCAGCAGTTTTTTTTTTCCTCTCTCTGAATTAGCCTGATATAGCTGCAGCAAGAGCGTGATGAGAAGTGACAGCTACTATGGACTGTTTGGACTGGATGTGATCCACTTGGCTCACTGCTGATCAAATCTCCAACAACAGACTATTAACTCCAAGCAAATTGTAACAAGTAGGTTAAAGGGATCCTTGTCTGTTTCAATAACGGTGATATCTCAGTTTGTTGACAGGGTAAAAAGACTCATTTCGGTTAGCAGACACTTGATAGCAAAAGCACATTTGTCACAGTCTCTGTCTCTCCCGCTATCTCAGGTTTTTCCTTCTTCCCTCCTGCATTTGTTTTTTTTTGGTTTGTCTTATTTTGTTTTCTTCCAGAAGGGTCAATTAACAAGTTTTATATCAAATGTTACTGAATTTCTAAAATAATGTGTTCAGTCTCTTGTCACAGTCATTTTTTTTTGCACACAAGAATTAAGATTATATATGTAGTTTTAAAAAAACCTACATTTGAATATAATGCTTCCAACCCAGTCATTATTATGATGCACTATGTATTTGGGAGCCTCTGATGATATTACATCTGACTGACAGTGATGATGGCACCGCGACAGCACTAGCATGCATTTCACTTGCTGAAGTAAAGGAAGAAAGACCCATGAACCAGAGAGCTGATTTAAAAAGGTTACAGTACATCTTTTTAGGTTCTAAAAGCGTTTGCAATAATAATAATACCAAAGAAGTTGTTTTCAATGTGAAAAGCATTTAAAGGTCAGTCTGTTGTATGAACAAGGTCAGTGCAGCACTGAGCTGAATCACACAAATGTGAGGCAAAAGTTGTTCATCATGCCTTAGTCGGGGCTCTGTCCTTTCATTTGGTGGCTTTGGCATGATGGATGTTTCTTTAGTGACAGTGAAATCAATCTGTTTCACTGTTTCTACTTGAGACTGTGATGTCCACTGTTTCTACTGTGAGCTCAAAAACACACGTGTTTGAGAGCAAACACTTGGAAATATTGGAATGGTATATAGGACATATTGATGTCTCACTCCTCAAAGATGTGTATTTCTAGACACAGTGTCCCAGTTATTCAGGATAACAGCTCTATGCAGCTTCTCCCCGTGAAAATGGGTCTTGAAACACATGACCAAGATGTGTAACAGATCTAGAATGAGTCAAACAGGAGACAGGGGTCCTCTTTTGTTTCATAAGAACAGCCTTGGCCTGCTTGTCGTGTCAACAGGGTAAGTGGTCAGAGTTCGTAGTGCCACAGCAGAATGTTATAGTCTTTATTAAACAGAGTGAATGTGTGTACTAGGACCGCAATGGGTTGGCATGTGTGTGTCTGTAGATGTGTGTGCATCGGGTTGGGAGGGGGCAAGATGGGGGTGGTGGGTTTCTCAAAATTAAATGGCTTATAGCTTTCCTTGTCGAAAGAAAAATCAATTGTGACATTCTCCTGACAGTGTACACCACATTTAATTAGCACAGAGACGCCTCGGAGAAAGCAAAATTATCCAATAACTGAGGAGTAGACACTGGTTGGTTAGGCCAAGGTGAAGAAGAGCAATACAGGAGGCAAAAGGAGAGTAAATGGTAGATGATAGGAAGGCAATACAGGGGTCCAAAGTTGTGAAGCTGAGGAGGAAGGGAAGTGTGGAGAAGAGAGTGGATGCAATGAGAAAGGAGGAAACAAGGGAGAAGCGGATCGTAGGTACTGGCCACTTCTTTGCAGTTCAGTCTATGGCCAAGCAAACGTTATTGAGAAAGCATTTTAAAAACAGCAGGCGCTGGCTATATTCTCACTAACAGTATCACATGACAGCTGGCCAGTAAACGGCTTATATTCTCCCTGACAGACGCACCCACAATACACATTGGAGTAGAAACACTATTTTCATGCACAAGATAAAATGAATAGACATATTTTCTTCTTTTTCTTTTCGAAAGTTGGCTTTAGTCTAAATATTGAAAATAACCGTAATGAACGGAGGTAGGAAAAAGCAGTTTTTTCAAGGGTGAAAACTGAATTTAGCTTTCGGTTTTCTCTCTATTTATGTATGTAGGCTTTTTTTGTTCTAAATGAAGCAAAAAGGGCACATATTAGGCAGCACATAACATTAATATAAACATCACTCACTGTGATTAATTATTTATGACAAGTATTGTTGCATCTGCAAATTAATTGAACCTTATTATAAGATGGGAAAAGCTTCAAAAGTTGCCAAAACGCGGCTTGTATAAATATCAAAGAGGCAAAAAAATGTGCTCCACACCTTAATATTGCATGAAATAGTGTGATCTCATCTTATGAACATCTGTTTGTCCAGCTGATTGCACCAGTCAATCTGTACACCCAACCCAACAAGGGAAACTCAAAAACATAGGGGGCAACGTCTGGACTTGAGCTTGTTGGCCAGGTGAAGCACCAGTGACCCTGACTCAAACACACCCTCTTCTGCAAACCCCCGTATGACAGGGGCTAACAGGTGGATTCATGCATAGGTTGTTCTTCTGCACCATCGCCAATGCTTGCAAATAAGAAAATTGATTAAATGTTCCGTATAATGTTGGAGGTTTTTGCAGTATGTGTCGCGTGTATAACCTGCGTAAACCACTGCTGCTCCAGTATATAGAACAACATTAAAACACAAGCCAACAGCCCCACAGAAGCTTAGTGTCCAATTATACCCACCAACTGTTTCACACCCTTTTAGGATGAGTTTGATGTAATTTCAGCAGAACACTGGGCTCAAATCCAGGAATAACAGTTTACCTGGTGTATTTGCAGAGTCACAATATAATGCAATGGGATTTTCCAGGGCTCCAGAGACTGAGTGAGAGGGCAGGCAGGTTAAGTCCTTCCAGTGCTCCTTACAGCACTGACACAAGAGTGAGAGTCTGCACAGAGAAGACGAGAGCAAAATGTAGAATCCAAAACATACACAATTGCAAGAATGAGCTATACAAAAGCAGTGAACCAATGTGGTTTTGAGTAGGAACAAAATCCTGGTATTTATGACAGCTGGTAATGTGGACCAGACCAAAGTGAGCCCCACTTCAGCATTACATGCCAACATGGTGGTAATTATATGAATGATATTCATCATCATCAAAATAGTCATAATAATAATAACCCAAGAATAACCCAAATGTATTTGGAGAAGTGAATAAAAAGCACTTTTGTGGCCAGGTGAGGCCTGTCCCCTCCAGTGATGTCAGTAACACACTACTCTGACTACTTTA
The DNA here is from genome assembly GCA_015106715.1 of Bujurquina vittata. Classification (NCBI taxonomy): domain Eukaryota; kingdom Metazoa; phylum Chordata; class Actinopteri; order Cichliformes; family Cichlidae; genus Bujurquina; species Bujurquina vittata. The sequence continues at coordinate 5,570 of VUQK01041248.1, forward strand.
TGTGCTACTGAGTACTCTAACACGTTACTAAAAGCACATAGAAACATCTGAATCACTTTATGGCAGACGATCACTTTTCGGCACGTCGTAATTAATAAAGTAACTTCGAATCTAACCTAGTTACTTCTAAAATGAGTAATCAGTAATAAGATTACTTTTTCAAGGTAACTATGCTATCACTGGTCCTCTCATTATTTAATGATGAGGAGACAAACACGTTGAACTTGCATTTGGTAGCTGTTCACTGGAACTCTCAATACGAGTTTCAAAACATGTGATGTTTTTGGCCGCTGTGATCCAATAAGGAGGGTTTAAAATATGGCGCAAAACACTGGTTAGACTCAAGAATGGAAAGACCAGATTAGACTTTGCCAGAAAACACCTCAAAGAGCCTGCCCACTTCTGGAAAAGACACTCTCTTAAGAGTTGAACCCAAGATTAAAAAAAAAGTATGGAGAAGGGAAGAAACAGCTGGAAGCAGTGTTATGGCGTGGACATATATGGCTGCTAACTGGAACAGGTATTATTGGGTTATACCATCCATCCATTTTCTTCCAGCTTCCTTTTTTCCTGGTCTTGGAGCGGTTGGAGCCTATCCCAGCTGCCATAGGGCAAGAAGCAGGGATCACAGGTCGCCAGCCTGTCACAGGGCCAACACCATTCACACTCACCCACTAACTGCATGTCGTTGGACTGTGGGAGGAAACCTGAAGAAAACCCATACAAATAAAGGAAGAACATGTAGACTCCACACAGACAGATGCCAGTCAAATGGTGGGCGCGAACCCAAGACATTCTCGCTGTGAGGCAGCAGTGGTAGCCGCAGCACCGCCATGGAGTTGTACACATAAAACAAACTGCTGCAAAGCTGAACAGATTCATATTGTAAATGCATTAGGACCTAGAGCACACTGCGGAGGAAAGCCAAGAATTTCTTGAGGCAAACGGACGACAGAGAGCTGAGTGAGTAAAGTGTGAGAGAGGAGTTGCTGTGGACTTAACAGCTTCTGGAGACCTTGTTCTATTGTGCAAAATCAGAAAGATTTGCGACCCTCAGCAAAGGTCTGATGGCTCATCGGTTGAAAACCATAATGACAATTCTGAAAGTAAGAGATGCGACTTACAGGAGGATATCTCACCTGAGCAATGGTGTAGAATAGGTTTGACATACTCAAACCATCAACACCTGAAATCAATGGATAGTGAGAAAGTGTATCTCTCCTTACGATTGAATACCTTTGATCCCAGGATGCCAGATCTTTGCTATAAATGTAACACCTAGCAGGGCTCACTACTGTTTGTGGGGATGTGAGAAGATCCAAAGATTTTGGAGGTAAACCTTCTTTCTCAGATAACATCAAGCCCAATACTTTTATGCCCTAAGATACCTATTTTTGGTAGTTACCCAGGCAACTGGCCTGTGGCCCCCAGGGAAAAGGAAATGATGGACCTTTGCTTACTGCAGGCTCTATTGCACTGTTGAGGAAAAATGTAAACTGGCCCTCTCTTGGCCACTGCTTAAATTACTCTCGAAAAGCTGACTGATATAGCACGGAGGAGAGAGTTTAATAATATATGGAAGATGTCATAAAAATTGTGATATTGAAGAGGCATCGGAAGTGTGGGGTAATTACAATGGTTTAACTTTCTGACTGATTACTGTGTATTGGTTGGTTTTTGTATTTATTTTTAATTAATGACTGCCTTCATTGGTTTAGTTATTCATGTGTTACTGCCAGTTGTTCAATATGGAAGGCTTGGGAAGTGTTATTCACGGCATTTATAGACGCATAAAAGTAATAAAGATGTGTTTTTAAAAAATGGGAGATAGAGCCTCCAGCTTTCAGGCACCTCTTCTGTGGCACCAGCTCTCACTTTGGATTTGGGAGACACCGCCTCTGATTTACAGACTGGGTTTAAAACTTTAGGGCTGGATCAGGTGCATTTAATCATTAGTTATTATCAATCTCTGACTCTCTTCCACAGTGTAACTTCACCCCCAACTGGTTGCAGCAGAAGACTGCCCCCCCTCCGGGACTGGGTCCACCAGAGGCCTTCCCTTCCGGCTGGAGCCAAGTGCTCGCTCATAGGCGTTACTTGCTTTATGTGATTGTTGGGTTTTTTCTGTGTTACTGTTGGGTCTTTACTTTACAATGCAAAGTGCTTTGAGGCGTCTGTTGTTGTGATTTTGTGCTGTACAAATAAAATTGAATTGAATCAAAGAGGGGTAAATGGACGGGCGCTTCTATTGCCCTTTTCTACTCTGAGCTCTCAAACTACTTTGAGCCTCATTCATTCAATCACACACACACACACACACACACACTTTGCTGAAGAGTTTTTATCTAACATTCACACACTCACTCTGACTAATGCATCGGGAGTAACTGGCTCTATGATGGATACTTCATCATAGAGCCACAAAACCACCGACCCGCCGACTGGTAGACCACCTGCTCTGTCTCCTGAGCTAAAGCCACCCACACTGTGTTCTTAGGCTGACATGAAGGAATCTACTGTAGCGGAATCTTTTATTCTTTTTAGCTAACATCCTGTTGTGCTGTCACATTTTGAAATGAAGCTTAGGTATAAGTTCAATAAGCAAGATCCTAAATCGCTCATCCACATTCTTATCCACATTCTTTCACCATTTATCTATCTGACATCGCCTCCGTTTTCCCACTCAGTGCTCGTGTTCTCTCATCTAGTCCAACCATCTTTCTGCCCACTTTCCTTGAGCCAATCAGCCTCCATGCAGTGTGCTTTAAAATATCACTGCTTACCATTCTTCATTCCAGATGCATTTGTACAAACCATCTCCCCCAGTTCACCACCCAGGAGCTCTGTCCAAGCCTCCATCTTAGTTTCCACCACCACCAGCATCTGGACCTTGGGGGGGGGGGGGCTGACCACTGTGCTCTGTGCCCACAACACTCTAATATTCCTGACCCAAATGCAGGACAAAAACCAGAGTTTCCCAGTGTTTCTTTGGCTTTACACTCTGGTCATTGATCAAAACCTGTCATAAAACTTTATAGTCTAAGATAAATAGCTTTATATGTGAAATTGATAACACTTGTATTGCTAGAAAAAGCTTTGACAAGCAAGAATATAGCGTAATGAAAAAGGTAAATAACAAAGCTTAGGCCTAAATTACAAAAAAATAGGCAGTGGTTTAGCTTACACCCACAGGCTCATCTTAACCCACTCTCCCCTATAAACCTGTGACTGGCGTTAGCGAGCGCCTGCTGCTGCGCTGCCAATCAGGCCCCAAGCCTCCATCTGGATGACTCGCAGAGGTGTGAATGTGGATATGAGCAGTCTCCTTCAACGCCCTTCACCACTGGCTGCGCTTCAAAAGAAGGTGTTATAGCAAGTTGCCTGGGCCGTAAAGAACGAGAGCGGTGACATTACAATATGAGTTTGGATACGTTGAGTAAATACTGGTTTCTCCCTGATTTTCAAAAATCTTTTTTTTCTCTCTTCACCACAAGTGATTGAAGGAGATGGCTGCCGTCCCTCAGCTGGAGGCTCTTCCTGTGAGAAGGATTTTGTTTCTCCAACTTTCATGTTATGAACATGAACTATTTGCAGCTGGTTATGTCAATACTCTAAAGCCTAAAAAAAAAAAGATTTAACTATATAAGATTGCAAATATTTGAATGTTTATTTGCTATCAAGTAAAAAAAAAATCATGTTTAAAGTGAATACTCATAATACTGTCAGATAAGATCATTTTTGTTCTTTTCTCAGGTTACACACAACAACATCTACTCACTAAAGTCGCCCACTTTGTATTTTTCCTTAGTTTATCTTAGAAGACTCAAATAAAATTGTAAATATTTCATACATGCTTATTTTTGTTTTCATTATTGGTTGTGCTTTCACTGTAATATTGGGATGGTCTTTCAGTGAAAATAGCTCTGCTGTCTGAGGTACTCACTAAGCACATGATCCTTTGTGGCCATCTTCCTGATGTTTTCATGGATCCTTGTTTTTTCATCTAGGATAGCGGTTCTGACTCTCACTAGTCCTCGGCTTCCTCCCTTCCGCTTAGTGTACATTTTCAGGGTGCTGGATTTGGGGTGCCTGGATTTTGTTCTTAAGGCTTTCATGCCGAGCCTGATTTTAAGGGATGAAAAATATACGCGACAAAGTTTTACAATGAACACACGTAAATACCGTCTTTCACGTCCGGAAAGGCCCTTAACACGGACATCCAGCACAGCACACACTTCACGGGCACCGGCATGCCTGTAGTTTGGATGACTCAGCAGTTTTGCTGGTGGCTTGGGTGTGGACCGAGCATTTGTTAGAGAGAGAGCTATTAACGAGAGACCTACTTTAATGTGCACGGAGGGATGGTGTCGTAGATGTGAGAACAAGTTTGAAGTATTTCCTCCTTTAGCGGACACTTTTCTTCCACACTGTTTGCTAACGGGATACCATCCTCACGCACGTTTGGTGCGTATCCGAAGTAGTTCCACACTGCTAATTTTATTTTAGCATTTTTTTAAGTGAATGGAGACTCATTAAATCTGTTGCCATTTTCACCGCTGTGTGCCTGAGAGCGGCGCCACTGACCAAGAGGCAGCAGTGCGGAGCTGTA